>VSMD01101967.1:0-56485 GCA_008750895.1 Mirza zaza
CATCAACTGTGACATAAAGAACGTAACAAACATTAACTGGTTTTTCAGTTATTTCCTATCTGTCAAATCTGATAGCAAAAATAATATAGACAAAATAAGTGCAAGGTTTATAAACTCAGCTCTCCTGGCACTGATCATAAAATGCACATGAAGTAAAAGGCAACCAATGTCAAAGCGGATAAAATACCATGACAGCGAATACTCCGGCACCATTAATAACCTCTGATCACCCTATAAATAGGTTTGATTCTTCAGAGCAGGAAATCTGTGGGAAATATTTAGGGGTGTGAAGGTAAGAAACCAGACCTCTCGATCTCTACCACTTACTGCAGTTTTGTTATCTGATGGATGGGCTGTTCCTCTACCTTCCCAAAAGAATCCAAAGTTAACTTGCAAGATTTGTATTTGCCTGAATAGGCATTTGCAGAGGACAATCATTCAGTCAACAAACGTGTTGAATTTAGTGAGCATTTACTACATGCCAGACCTTATATGATAATCATAATTTATTATTGAGCTGTCTCTTTTAAGGATTCGGGTTTTATTTTAAAAGTAAGCTAATTAGCACGAAGAATACAAAAGCAGTGAATCTCATTTTAAAGATGCTCTGGAAATAACCGTAAGCTAGAAAAGTCCTCCTCTCTTCTCCCCCTACCCATCCCCCACAGAATTCATGTTTAGTTTCTGTGACGAAAATTCCTTGCTGGGAGATGGATGCCATCATCAAAACCTGTTTTTACTCAATCTTAATACTCCAGAAATTTCCCTTACTTTGTCAGAAAGCATTGTACTAGCCATGCTCACTTGTCCCTTACAATCATGCCTCAGGCAGGCAGGTCTCAGTGTGGGGTACAACCTGCTTCCCTTCAAGATCTACAAGCATCCCCTTCCCACAGGGTGGCTGTTACCAAAGGGGTTGTACAGCATTTTCACACTTGCAAAGTGATGACTGCTTTTTTAATAGCAAAGATGAAACTGAAATGATGAGAACAGTAACAGCAGCGGCACACTTTTCAGTGCCTAAAGGGTATGCGAATGGAGATCATCGCCTTCGCAGGCACACCAACAACGAAGCCAGTTAACAGGAGACTGAAAATAAAAGTAATAATAGCACGGACAGTCCCCAACTTACGATGGTTCAACTTAGGATTTTTCAACTTTATGACACATTCAGTGGAAACCCATACAACCATTCTGTGTTTCACTTTCAGTACAGTATTCAATAAGTCACATGAGAAAATCAACACTTTGGCCGGGCGCGGTGGCTCAAGCCTGTAATCCTAGCTCTCTGGGAGGCCGAGGTGGGCGGATCGTTTGAGCTCAGGAGTTCGAGACCAGCCTGAGCAAGAGCGAGACCCCATCTCTACTATAAATAGAAAGAAATTAATTGGCCAACTAATATATATAGAAAAAATTCGCCGGGCATGGTGGCACATGCCTGTAGTCCCAGCTACTTGGGAGGCTGAGGCAGCAGGATTGCTTGAGCCCAGGAGTTTGAGGTTGCTGTGAGCTAGGCTGACGCCACAGCACTCACTCTAGCCTGGGCAATAAAGTGAGACTCTGTCTCAAAAAAATAAATAAATAAATAAATAAATAAATAAATAAATAAATAAATAAAAAGAAAATCAACACTTTATTATGAAATAGGCTTTGTGTTAGATGATTCTGCCCAATTGGAGGCTAATGTAATGGAACTGGAACACGTTTATAGTGGGCAGGCTAAGCAATGATGTTCGGTAAGTTAGGCGTATTAAATACATTTTGACTTATAATATCATCCCATGGGGTGACCTAAGTCTTCTCAGAATCTCAGAATTTGACTTCACAGGATCATGAGCTAAGAACAACAGTGTACAATAGATTTGATTCTGGGACATCCCATCCTACAATGGACAAAAGAAAACCTCAGAAGTCCAAGTTTATATATATATATACACACACACACACACACACACACGGTACTCTAAAAGGCTCCCATTTTTAGTTTTTATGAGCAACGAGGACATCGATAAAGTCAAACAAAACAAAACATAAGCAGACCATCACAAAATGATCAATTGAATTTCCAATATAATCAGATAGAAAGCCTCTGAACCAATCAAAAATGTATGGTCCCTACTGGGCATTCAAAGTCTAAATTTAGCATTCCAGTTTAGACTTGGAATAATGGGCAAGATGCGAATACTTAATCCAATTCCACCCTTTTCCCACCTTGCTTTGTACTCATCAACAGAACCCACTGCCACTGACTGGCTGCCTTCCTGCCTGTTCCTTCCTGACTCTGCCAATCTGTTCGAGATGCTGACCTCTCTCCACCTTCTAAATCACACTGTGCCTTAAAGAATGGCTCTAACACTACTTTTTAAAGAAAATCTTCTCACAATTGCATTCCAAACTCTAAAACATTTATCCTATCTAATTTCATTCTGTTTTATATTTTTCTCTAATGATTTCCATCCCTGAGGTATCTTCTTCCAACCACGCTGAACTTCCTTTCAAGGCAGGAACTGTGTGTCATACCTTGTAGAAGCTGGGCAATATTTCAGTTATTGGCATGCTCAGATCATGACATATTTCTGCTTATACCCCATGGTTCCTTAACAAGAGAAGTCCAAACCCCCTGACATAGCATAGAATGCAAGCCACATGATACCATACAAAGAGCACAGGTTTTGGAGCAGAGACTCTTTCTTTCATGCCAGACATGTGATCCTGGGGAAGTCAAATTCTGAGGTTTTAGTTCCTCAACAGTAAAATGAGAAGATCAGTATCTCTTCACAAAGTTACTTTCATTGAATGAAGCCATATATAAGAAGTACCCTGAATAATACACACACACACACACACACACAAATACTAATTCTCTTCCTCTCCTCTCTTCTCTTACAACCATCTCCTTAAGGGCCAGCCTACAGCTTTACCTTCTGCTCCTAACCCCAGCATTCCCTATGCTGCAAGCCTCATGCTGTTCGGCCACACCACACTTCCTTTCCACCTGTGCCTCGAAGCCTTTGAACAAATCTTCTGTTCCAGCTTCTGCATAGTACCTTTTTTATCTGGTAAACTTATTATTCATCCTTCAAGTTCCAGGTTAAATACCACCTCCACTGAGAAGTATTTTGGTATATTCCAAGTAAAGTGAGTCATTTTCCTCCTAGATTCCCATAGCGCTTTCAACACGCTCACATGAAGCAGTTGCCAGAGTATAATTATTTATAGTAGGACTTTCTTTCCCAACTAGCTTTTAAACTCCTGTAACTCATCGGTACCCCCAGTATATACACTACATAATGCTTTATTGGCAGTCAGATATTTTCTTAGTGAATGAATTAATGAACTGAATAGACATCAATTCAGATAAGATATCATAGTGTCTGAAAGTCAAAGATGTGAGCTTCGATTTACCAGTAACTGGGAAAATGAAGCCAGGCTTAACGAATTTACTCAGCAATGTCCTAGAGATCCACAAGGTGGCGATGTCTCCATGGGAAAGAGCTGCCAGTGCAGCTCCACTTTCTCTACAAAGTAGGAAGCCAATAAATACAAGCGATCAACTTTTAAGCTGAAAAAATAAAATGCTAACATAATCAAAAGAAAGTTAATGCAATCAGCAAAGATAATTATTAGGGGGCAAGAAAGTACCTTTGTAAAAAGGCTACTTTATTCGGCCGTTAATACAATATGAAAACTTAAGTGAAGCCCATTCAGCCAAAAAGGGCTGCTAATGGCAAAGACAGGAAGTGACAGCGGAGAGAAACGTGACAACACGGAGTAGGGGTGGGGTTTTAGGGCAAAACAGTGGGCTCAAAACGGGGCTCCTGCCCCGCCACAAACACGGACAGATGCCTGTCTTTGGGGAGTGGGAGGGACAAACAGAAACCGAAAGAAGGGTTCCCATGAAAAATACAATTTAGGGCCAGAAGTTAGTGCTTTCCAAGATGATCCTTACAAAAGACGGGATTTTTCCCATGTTAGAGAGCAAGTGCAGTACGGCACTGTCAGAAGTGGTCCAGTGGAGTGAGGAAGCACCTCTCAACGCTTCATACAGACATTAACAAGGACATCAAAACACAGAGACGAAAACAGGTGACAATGGCTTTGTGAATAAGAATAGGTGAGATGAGCACCAGGAGGATGCCCAGAAACGGTGGGTCCTTAGGAAGAGCTAGGGACACAGCTATCACAGACAGGTTAGGTAAGCTGAGAACCACAAGTAGCATCAGATATTTCAGAAAGGTCACATCATACTATCCAGGATGTCATACCACACAGCACCACATTCAAACGACACAACCGCTGGCATCTGGGAGAAAAGAAGACAGGAATCCCCTAGGGCTACTGGCCCCAGATCTTCAGCTGAAAAACCAGAAAGGGAAATAAAATGAAAACTAACACAGGTTTGGGTAATTATGTGGAGACAACCAGCAAGGAATCCAAGAGGGCCACCAGTGGTCAAAAATAGAAAACACCTGTTTCTTTTCCTGTGTCTGCAGTCTTGCCAACATCATCCAACCGAAAGATAAAACCAGAAACCAAAGTCTTCCTAAACTCTCCTTCTCCACAACTATCATCACATTCTGTGGGGTTCCCTCCCAAGTCTCTTAATCAAAGCCCTTTGCTGAAGTTCAGAGCCTCATTTCTGCTCCCCTATACTGTTATTCTAGGGTTTTCACCAGCTTAGACTTGTGTTCTCCAATATATGATTAGGCCAAAACAACCCAGCGAAAATAACTTTACTTATTTACAACAAATCATCCTGTATCCTTGCACAGGTGTCCAGCAGGCCGTTCAGATCAGAGGTTTTCAGTATCGAGCGCCCCTGGGACTTCAGTGTCCAACCCTCTTTCAACCGTAACAGCTACTGCTGTTGAGCTGAGCAGGATTTCCTATGAACAAAATGTTCCATGGGCTTTAAAAAAATAGAAGTTCTAACAATGGCCACCTTCCAATATACAGATGGCTTTTCAGATACACAATAATTTCAATCTTTTTCACAAATACATCACTTCTGTAACTGGATTTAACAGAAAGTTTAATAGTTATTTGTGTATTTTTCCTTCTCTGATGGGGCTCTAAGCTGTAAGCTCAAAGACAAAACTCTGTATTATTTATTTTTGTATAGCCAATGGCACAAAAGAAGCTCGCTAGATAAATTAATGCAACACAGCATAGTAAGTGACCGTAACAATGATATCAGGCCGAAAGAAATGTAAAGTGTATATACCATTTTTACCAAGGCATGAAGTATATATCATGTTTTAGAAAGAGCTCTACCAAGAGTTAAAGGATTTGGCATTTACATTTTCCACCTTCAGAAAAACAATATTTTTAAAATGATATCATTCATAATATTCAATGATATAAGTATATAAATGATGTATAAATTCCCATATTACGAAAACAAGTAACATTTTTAAAGTAGAGGGTAATTTCTGTTCTATTTCCTAAAAGTTCTAAATTATAAGAAAATTACTTCATTTATAATTAAAAACTCTGAAGGAAAAAAAAAGCACCATTAAGTTTTTCAGAAAATCCTTATTCAACAGTCAACAGCAACTCAATTATAGGGGCCTGGAACCAAAAAACAGGATAAGTCGGTAACATCAATAAGAACTCTGAAAACTGATGAAAATGTTAAGGACATTTTAGCTTCATACTGAAAATATAGCAGACATCGTGAACATCCATTTTTTTAAAAAAATCATGATAATGCACATCACCAACAGAATGAACAATATAAACTACTGAAGAACTAATAAAACCAAAATCTACATGCTCATTAATGTAGTCATTCTTACATTTATAGAATTCACTTAAAAAAATGAAATGAAAAAATGAGGCACTGGGAGTTATAAAATTATTCAATAAACTTTTTTTTTGAATGGATGGAAAAATGTCAATATAAATTACAAATTTATTACATCGAATCAATGAATCAGCTATACTGAGGGTAAAGGGATAAATCCAAAGGCTCCAGGAACCATTTTATCAAATTTCACAGAGCAGTCAGATCTGAAAAAAATGGCTCTTTTGGAAAAATTGACTCGTTTGGAAAAATTTGGCTCTTTTGAAAATCTGTCATTTAGACTTTATACATTACCATTTCATCTTCACAAGGAATCTGTTCCTCATCTAGCATAATCTGGGTCTCAAAAAGGTTAAAGATAACTTATACACACCCAGAAAGAGTCCAATTCAAAGCTAAATCTGCCCAACTCCGCTAAAGAAGCCATCTCTACAGCAAAGGGCTACAACAATAGCACCACTAACCCACATTTATCAGAAAGCACGTAAAGTAAACCATATTTTTCTAGTATACGTTAAACAGGCTTTTATTCCCTAAGTATTCACTAAGTAGTTTTATAGAAAATTGATACAAAGAATCTAGCACCTAACGACATGCAACCAGCCGTATGATGAGGAAGTTAGACCACAATGAAGGTCTTTACAGATCAAAGAGTTCCTTCCTTCGAAACAAAAAAACACACAAAATAACAGAACAGACAATATCCATTTCTGTGCTAGGCATGGCAAATGCAAACTTAAAATATAACCATAGTCCCTACCCCATGGAGTTTCCATTACTTTTTTTTTTTTTTTTTTTTTTTGGAGACAGAGTCTCACTCTGTTGCCCAGGCTAGAGTGAGTGCCGTGGCATCAGCCTAGCTCAACCTCAAACTCCTGGGCTCAAGCGATCCTCCTGCCTCAGCCTCCCGAGTAGCTGGGACTACAGGCATGTGCCACCATGCCCGGCGAATTTTTTCTATATATATTAGTTGGCCAATTAATTTCTTTCTATTTATAGTAGAGACGGGGTCTCGCTCTTGCTCAGGCTGGTTTCGAACTCCTGACCTCGAGCAATCCGCCCACCTCAGCCTCCCAGAGTGCTAGGATTACAGGCGTGAGCCACCGCACCTGGCCTTCCATTACATTTTTAATATGTTTATTTAAATATTCTTCTGTTCAACATAAAACATTTTCATTTAAAAATATCACCATTGTCAAGAAGTCTTAAAGTATCACCATATGTACATAAAACAATCCTTCTTAAGTATGTGTATGTGTGGGCACAGGTGTACGCATGCTTGAATTTTCACACTTACATAGACACATACATCATAATATGCCAGGCTTGGTGGTTGAACACCCTAGTCCTACAATTCTATGCAAAGGCTAATTCCTTAAAGATATCATTTTTTTCAAATAAATGAAAACCTTAGGTCTCGCCATTTTCTTTACATATACATTCAAGGATAGCAAAATTATGGAAACATGAACAGAAAAGATACTTCAAAGCAGTAGTTACATCTTGCTGGGTAAGAAAGGAAAGGAGATTTGAAGGATCTTGCTTCTTCGAGGGAGGAAAAATATTAGAACAACTTAAGTAGTAGATGAGGGCTTTTGTAATAATTTAAAAACAAGAAGACAGTAATGTAAAATAAAAGTTTGGCCACATCAGGAAGAGGAAAAAATGGTGCAATAATTGCATATGGGTTATAGAGTCCGAGGAGAGAGAAGCAACTACTAAGAGGGAAGACATCATGGCACACTTGCAGTTTGCAGAAAAGGGGCAAGATGCAGTAAAGATGAAGATGAGGACAGGAGTAACAATATCATACAGGCAAAAAGACATCTCTTTCTCCTGAAGGCGGGAGTGGGATGAGAGGCAAATGCACACACAGATGAATTGGGGCATTTGAGAACACAAAGCAAAGCTTGAGGCAGAGTCAGCTGGGGTAGGAGTGGGAAGGCATGTGCCAGGGGTTAGCAGCCTTGCAGAGCAGTGGGAATAGCTGCTGTGGAAACAGAAAGCCAAATCAACAAGTGCAAAGACTGCTAAAAGCAATGAGAGCTCCGTTGAGGCTTGCAGTTCTAAATTGCACATTTACAGATTTAAATGAAAATGCTTTAAAAGACCCAATAGGCCTCAATGCAGCTCTTTTATGGAGGAACAATTTCTTCTCCTGGAATAGAGAGAGATAAACCCCTTAACAAAGTGCTATGAAAACTCCTCTGGAAACCAAAATATGCAGTGTGATGTATGTGGAAAACAGGCATTGAGATATAGAGTTACATGTATTTATAATTTGGGTTCGCGTGCGTGCACACTTAAAATTTTTCCAGTGGTTGAATTTCTGGTCCAAAGGTTTTGAGCATTTTAAGCGTAATTATATATTGAACTGAAACAGTGAGGGTGGCTGGCCATTAAGGAAAAACTAAAGCAGAACAGACAGCTTTAAAAACTGAGTTTCCATGCTGTACTAGGAGATAGCCCCAGGTTCTAAGCATTTTTCAGAAGAAACAAATTCTCAACTGACAACTCCTCTGCTTATTGATGCAATACTGCAACTTTTACTATTATTTATCCGGTGTTTTCACATATGTTTATCTCATTTCATACTAAATTCATAAATAAAGACAAATATAAATTAAGATCTCTCAGGTTAGGCATTTGTATTATCCACCTTAGTATTCCCAAGACAGCAAAATACCTAACATATAGTAGATAATAAACAAAAGGCAGAAATTACATGGCAGTCTTTCTCATTCTGTAAAGTTCAAATAATTTTATTCATTCATTCATTCATTTATTTATTTTTGAGGCAGAGTTTCACTCCATCACCCGGACTAGAGTGCAGTAATGCCTCATCATAGCTCACAGCAACCTCAAACTCCTAGGCTCAAGTGATCCTCCTGCCTCAGCCTTCTGAGTAGCTGGGACTACAGGCGCACACTACCACACCTGGCTAATTTTTCTATCTTCTGTAGAGACTGGGTCTCACTCTGCAAAGGCTGGCCTCAAACTCCTGAGCTCAAGCAATCCTCCTGCCTCAGCCTCCCTGGGTGCTAGGATTACAGGCGTGAACCACTGTCCAGACCATCCAACTTTCTAATGAAAACAAATACTAGTCAATTCTAAACGGGCAGTTCTAAATTTTAAAAAGCAATTTTACCAGAACCACAACTCTTCCCCCAATCTCAATACAATTTAAAATGGCATTCTTGTTTACTTGTTGGTTTATGTTAAAACAATAACACCATAAGAGTTAAAACATCACTACCATATCTTTACAACATAAGGAATGTTAGGAGTATTCCTTCCTAACAAAAGTTTAAAGCAACTAAAAAATTGGGAGACCAAAATATAAATTATCAATACAATGGTGACAATGACAATGATGTTTTGCACTAACATTTTTGTGCACTTACTATAGATGAACTATTCTAAGCACTTTATATGTTATTGCATTTATCCTCACACCAACCATGAAGAGTAGGAACTATTATTATGTTTCCATATTATAGATGAGTAAAATGAGGTACAAAGGAAGATCAAAAGAATATTATATTTACCTGATAAAATTATGAAAACCATAGACTTAGAAGTCACCAGCACACAAACATAATGAGGAAAATGACTACTCATCTCTTGGTCATAAAACTAAAGTCTAAAAGTCTTTGATTTTCTGGCTACAGTATGTTCTTTAAACTAACCTCGTGGGAAAACAAGAACAAAACAAGTCATTTCCCCATAAAGTAATAACATCAGGTCCCCAAAAGAGGGGTACTATTATTAAGTTAGCACATTACACATACCACAAATATGGATGTTCTTTAATTTTCAAAGCTGCACTTACACAAATGGGTAAGAGCAGAAGCATGCTGGCTCAAATATCACAGAAGAAAATAATTCAGTCACACTTCATCACAAAACTGGCCAAATACTAGAAATCTGATTATGTGAATCTACAATTAGTCTCTGTGAATTTTTGGTTTTATGAAACCATGATATACTGAATACCCATAGACTTTTCATTGCTTACGAACGCTGTCACCTAATTCTAACTAGTCAAATACGAGCAACTGCTATAACCAACTCTAGCTACGAAGTCAAATGCATTCAATTTAGGATTATCTAAAATATGGCTCTGCATTATCAGCACAGCTCACATGCACTGTCTAAACTGACTTAAAAAAGAAAAGCCGGGTATGTTTAAAAACACTGCAGTCTACCTTCAACTTAAATGAGTAATAAATAATAACAAACAGCTGGGGAGTCACAGTAACAGAGGCAGAGCTGCTGATGGGTTTCAGTTGCCACTATCACCCTTTGGGGAGGACGAGGATAGGGAGAGATTGTGTGTTTATGCCAGCATGGACACAAGCAGTATCATTTTTTATGGTGTCATGGCATAAAAAAGGCTGGAAAATGCTGGTGATTAGGATAAGAGCTAAGGCTGTAAAAATCACAATGTCTGGGCTCAAATCCAGGTCTCCTTTTAGGCAATTCCTTATCCTGGGCAAGTTCCTTATCTTCCCAAAGCCTCGGTTCCTCCATGTGTAAAACTGGAATGATAGTAACAGCTACCTCACAAGACATCTATGAAGAGTAAGCAAATCAATGCACATAAAGCACACATCAGAGTACACAGGACATAGCAAGTGCTTGCTGAATGTTTGCTGTCACCTCATCATCATCCACACTGCCCACACCATGTTTCAGAAGGGAAGGACAAAATAATAGAAAGTTGATGCCTACTGCCACTAGACTGCTTCAAAAATATCAATAATATTCAACAGTTTTCCGCCCCTAATTTCTGTATACCCATTCTGTTGATAGCTTCTTATTGCTCCTAAAAGAAACAAATATTTTAAGTTATTTGCATCTTCATTTCTTCAATTCTTCTTCAAGAATAAGGACATTTGCCTCTGTGGTTACTTTTCTCATTATCGATTGTCTTGGCTATTTACTACTTTTATATTTGATGTATGTTCTTTTAAGTTTTCAAGGGATATTCACAATTGGCTGCTGAGCATCGTTTAGGAACATATTGTGAACACAGTTTCATATGTTACAACCTAAGAACCCTGCCAGTTCCTATCCACCTGCATCTTCCTCTAAAATCTATCCTGACTCCTCCATCCCCTCAGCTTTGCCTCAGGTCAAGCACTCACCACCCAAGACTGCCCTAAACCTCTCCTCACAGTCCCGCCAGGCCACTCAATCTAGCCCACCCTTCCTATTTTCATACAGCCATAGGAATTATCTTTGAGGGGATGAGTTGGGTTGGGAGGCAACTGATCACATCATTTTGCTGCTTAAAAACCAGCCACGAGCCTACCATTAAGAGGCTTAAGAAAGAAAGCAACTATCCACATGGATGGGCTTTATTTAGATCTTGATTCGAATAAGCTGTAAAAAAAAAAATTCTGAGACAAAGAAATTTGAATATTTTTATATTAAAGAGTTATGTGTTAAGACTTGGTGATAATGTATTTAAAATTTTTAAAAGTCATTATTGTTTAAAGCTATATGTCAAAATAATTATGATTGAATTGATAGGGTATCTGGGATGTACTTCAAAATAATCCAGTTGGAGTCGGGAGAGGGAAAATGAAAGATTAAAGACAGTTGGCCGTGAGTTCATCCTGTTGGGTGATGAGTATTTGGGGGTCCACCATACCACACTGTCTCTAATATTGTGTCTGTGATTTTCTATAACATAAATGTTATTTAGGAAGAAAAAACTCATATCTAGTAGACTAAAGAATGGAGCCTCTTTTTTAAACAACTCGTTCACAAGCAAGTGTGACCGTGGCCTCTCTGCTCTCTGCATCCATCACCCCACCTGCCTCACAGGCTGGGCACACCTGCCATCAGGCCAGGCCCCTTCACCTGCGTCTGTTTTCTGCCAACAGCCTCTCTAGACTCCCAGACACACCTTGAGACCTGGTTCAGAGGGCCACTTCTCTGAGGCTCTCTTCACTTCCCCTGAACGCTCCCGTACACATCTGCAACACTCTGCACATGTCTAAGTTCTAACGATTATTTTCATTTGCTATGATAGTTTTTGTTGTTGTTTTACTTTTATTCTATTTCTACCTCCCGCAACAGATCATAGATTCCTTAAGGGCAGAAGCTATGTTTCTTTCATTTCAGTAAATATTCCCTATAATATGCCTGGAAGTTAGTAATTATTAAATAAATGCTTTGAAAAACAGAAGGCAAAGTCAACAGAGCAGTCATGACAAACATCATCAACCAAATAATATGTCCAGTAAATCATAAACTATACACTCTTAATATGCCATTATTTATCCATTGTATATTTCTTACATTCTTTAAAAATTCACTATCTTTTTTTAAGGAATATGTTACACATCTTGTAAGGAATGTCAATATTATTTAGTGATGAAATTATAGCCAAAGAGATGTGTGGACAGCTTTATTTTCCTGTTTCTAAACATAAGTATAAACTAAAATATGGTCTTTATGCTATCTTTGCTTTTCATCTGGTATGGTTGTGGGAATATATATTTTGTCCTGTTGGAAAGACTATATACCATTTCTCATTGCATAATGATAAAAATGTCAAAATACTCTATTAATGTGAAATAATATCTCTTACCTACATGTGAGAGATAAAGTACAAATATGAACTTATCAGGAAAGGACTATTACTACTTATGACAGGAAACAGTCCAAATGTTTCACATTTCTAAATTATGAAAAATAAGTTAATGCTAACTTAGCCAGCTATTACTAACACTCCTTTGATACCTTAAGGAAATGAAGAATAGAAAGGGAACACCTACTAGTATAAAACTTCATTTGCTTCGTGTCTTTCATATCTCACAGTTTCACACATTAACCTGCAAAAGAGATAAAGACATGAGTTCAACAACTGTCATTAAAAACAGACTAAGTTTAAAAACTTAAATGAGCGATGTAGTCCAGAAAGATTATTTTACATGGCTTGTCACTATCATTTATTAGCCTCAAGATGAATATTTTTGGTACCTACGTTAACAAAATTAAATAAAACAAAATAAAATCTGGTAAAGATATGCTAGAAAAAACATCTAATAATATGTCAACTTCACTCTGCCTGTTTTATGGGGGAAAACATTGTATGTATTTTATACTTTGTAAATGGCATGGACAAATTAATGTTCCCCAAGGTAAAAAGAGAACGAGTAGGAACCTAAAACTTAGAAATAAAACCTATTCATTCAAAAAGTGATAACATCATTCACGGCTCAACATTAATGTTACTCAACAGTATGGAATTTCAGACAAAAGTAGGCTTTTATATTAACTAAGTATTTTTATTACCAATGACTAAATGGAGGCTTTAGAACCTTAAAGATGTGTTATTTCAGCTGATTCATCTTGGAGGAAAAAAATTATAAAAATTATGGAAAACATGAATAATGTTTAAATGTTCAAAATGACCTCAAGAACAGCATCTTCAAGAAGCATCCGATTGTATTCAGCCGATTAAATTTTCTCCAAAACACAAAAATGCATATCAGAGAAAGACTATTCTGTCTTTTGAAGAAACTAGTAAATAGAAAAAGCTTGCTACAAAAGTGACTATTGCAACAGCACCTCCATTTTGGTCAAAGGGACTAATATTTTCCAACCTGTGAAACACTGGAATCAACCCAAATCCAAGTTTCTTTCCCGTTTACTAAATCCAACACCTCTCTGGGGTATACTTTTTCCTTGTTCTTCCCACTGCCACCAGCCTACGTTAGAGGCCCTTATCCTCAGTCTCATCCCCCAAACACGCCAACTAACTCTCACTGAACTCCAGGAGGCAGCAGTAAATCTTGAACACACATCATTAAGCGTACATTCTTCTTTAACAGGTTGAGTCCCAGTTCTTCATGGGAAAGGATGATGTCACAAGTGATGAGTTTAAAAATATTTGGTCTCAAATGAAGTAATAGGCTCTGGCTTGTTTCCTGTTAGAACGATCTTGGCGCCTCAGCCTCTTCACTTCCACCCTAAATCTCGTTCTTTCTCCTACACAAGACCCTGCATTCCTACCTACAAGCTTACCTCCTTCCCCCACGTTACCACCCATTTCTCCCTCTCTAATCAATCACGCCCACCAATATATAAACACATCATCGTACACCACCTCTCGAGTGCAATGATGATCCTCTCTTAACTTCACGTGCTCCTCCAACTATTATCTTCATGTTGCTCTTCCATTACAGAAACTCTTCTTTTACAGTTGTCCATATACTCCACCTCCACTTTCTCACCCTCTTCCCCACTCTCCAACATTTGGTCCCTGAAACTCCAAAGAAAGGGATCTAAAAGTAACCTGCATCTCCCTTGTTATCCCAATCTTATCTGTCCTTATCCTAGTTTCACTTCTTGGCAGCATTTGATTACTCCTTTTTCCTTATAGCACTCTCTTCTTTAGGCTTCCTGTCCTTGGCCTCTTAGTTTTCTCCACTTAACTTACTACTCATTTTCTGGGTCTCCTTTGGATTCCCTCCCATTCTATTCCTCTAACTGACCTCTAAATGTTATCATTTCCAGGAACCTGGCCTCAACCCCTCTTCTCTATTCCCAAGTAATCTCAGATTATGATTTTAAATTTAATCTATAAACTAATGATTTTGAAAGCAATGACCCAGACCTAATCTCTCATGGAGACATCCACTCATCTAAATGCCTACTCAATGTAGCCACTTGAATGTGCAATAGCCACCTCATGTTTAACATGTCCCAAACAGAACCTTAATTTCTCCTTCAAAAGCTGCTTTCCCAAAATTAGCATCCAAACATTTAGGCCAACCACCTTGCCATCATCATTCTTGACTCCTCTCTTTTCTTCACATCCATCTTTCTTCTAGCATCTGTTTCCAAACTGCATCCTGACCAAGTTCACCATCTGCCTTGCTAAAATCTAGTACGAGCCATCATTAGCCCACCACTATCTCTTACCAGGACCACAAGTATACACTTACACTTGTATCTTTGCATGTCTACTGTCCATTCTCCACGCAGCTTCCACATTAAGACAGATCATGTCACACCTCTGCTCTTCATCTCCACAACCTCAAGAAGAAAATCCAAACTCCTTATCTTTGAATACAAGGTTCTATGCTATTTGCTATACTTACTATACCATAAGCTGTGCCTTCCCCTGCACCAAGCCTGTTCCCATGACAGAGCACTTGGGGTACCTCTACACTGCAGAAATCTTTGCACGGCCACCCTGACTCAAATGTCGCCTCCTTTTGACACCAAAGTCAATAGCAGCCCAGCACCCATTCTTACCACACTCAACGCACTAACATCTGAATAAAACAATATTGATCCATTATCTCAATCTTGTCTGCTCCGCTAGGAATGTAAGTTCAGTGATGGTTTGCTCTACTCCAAAGGTGTGTCTCCACAGTCTACATCAACTTCTAGCACACGACTGGCCTGCGACCAATCAATAATTATTTACAAAATAAATAAATGTAACCAGTGATATCAGAAAATCTTGATAAAGCTTCTGACATGACAATGTTGTAAATAAATGAAATCAGTACCAAATGCTTTTTTTGTCTTTAACCTTTGTCAGGAATGTTTTAGCAAAAGCATATTGATCTTCCCTGATTTCCTAGGGAGTGTTATAACCAAAACGTATTCCTTAATGATCCAAAGCTGCCCATGAAATGACAATTACACTCATCCAAAATGCTGAAGAAAACATACATATATTCCAGCAGACTCTTGTTTCATACTAAATAGCCCTAAACAATTGCTCTACTTCTCACAGATTTTTGGTTTCCACTCCAAACTACAGCCTTCTCTTCCCCTTTGGCAAATATGCTGCTTTTAGTCTGTATAGATTAAAGGGGTACACATTAGAAAAACAGTTTAAATTATGTTGAAAAATATAGCTTTTAAGTGAAGATCTGAAAACTTTCACATTTGTGATCTTATAGCAAAACAGTGACATCTATTTTAACTGTGCCAGAACACTGTAGGGAGCTGAAGGTTTCAAGTAAATGAAAGCCCCTTCCCGTCCCCTCATGGGAGGACATTAACATCGTTCTACTACCCAATACTCAATAAACAAACTGAAAATCTTGATTAAGAGCATTTTTTTCCTAAAATTGGAAAACAGTATTATGTGGGAATTTTAACTGACTATTCTCTATCAATCCCAGGGTAACACCTTTATTTATAAAATTCAAAGACAATACCTTCTCTAAAGGAGATGTATTTATTTTTTTACAGAAATAACAATACATAGTTTATCTAAGTCATGGGGCTTATCTGTACCTCTATTTTTGTTATTATTTGGTATCTTGATCTTGTTCTAAGAATGGACGTAAGTCAGTTTAAGCTCATGATTTCCATAAATGTGACGTTTCAACATAAGCACAATAAGATAAACATCTTAAAGGCTCCACCCTGTAAGTTCTTCCCAACAGGCAAAACTGTACAGGCTCCAAAACAAACTTTGCAAGGTGTAAACAAACCAAACTATACCCTTGAATTAATCAAGTATTTCTAACCAAAAATTACCTTCAAAACTTCAGAAAGTTGACAGTTCTGAAGCTGGCTGATGGGGGTATGAAATTTCATTGTATCAACATTTCTACTTTTGTAATAAAAATTTCCATAAATATTAAGAATCCTTATTCTATTTCATGGAATTACTATTATCTAAATAATTTTATAACTACACACTGTAAACAAACCAAATATAATCAATATATCTAAATATTACATGTCTGTAGTTTTATGGGCACAAGGGGTATGTGTCATTTGTGTTTGCATATTATTAATAATTAGTTATATTTGCATTTAAGGATTAACCACACTTGATTAAACCAACAATTGCTGCTACAGTTCTATTCTTGGAAAAGCTGTCATCGCAAAACATAAAATGAAAGTTACACACTTTAAAAATTATTTTTGCTCTAATTTGAACCATCTTTTTAAATCCCAATGGTTTTGTCCTTTCTAATAAAACTTGACTGAATTTTTAAACACTTAGTCTGCAATCTATTTTAAATGATTTTCATTAAAAAATTAATTTTAGAACTACTCAATCCTCTTGATACATTTTTCAATTAACAACTAAATATGAAATTGACATGCTCACAAATTAATTAGTGTTTAAAGAGTAAAGGGGAAATACATAGAAAAAGTATTCCTTTCATAATTAAAAACTGCTGGTGTAACAGAGGTAAAGGTCTGAAAAAGAGCAAAATGTTTTCGATTTGTCTCTTTAAAATCCCCAGCCCTTTTTGGGAATTAAAACTTTGCATTCCTGCCGGAGGCCAGTAATCAAAGAGGCAGGAAAATGTTCTTTGCTTTTCGTTTTCTAGCATCTTAAACCACAGGAGATGGCTTAATATAATTGTCTGGATGAGGGTCATGAGATCGGGTCTTCACTGGAGGTAAGGTCTACTGAAACCACTGACTATAGTTGAAAAATATCCCAAAGCCATAAAGTGTGACACTGGTCACACAGACCAGAGCCCAGGAGCCTAACCACCGAACCTCCCCCACCTTAAAAAGCCCTGCACTTCTGCCTAAAGGCAGGATGATGGTCTTTAGAGATGCTGCTCTGCCACCCACCTCATTTGCCGGCAAATTAATAAACTTCTCTTTCCTTTTCCTCAAACCACTTGTCCTCATTCTTTGTTCTGATTTGGCCTCAACACAACTAGCTAGAGCTGGAGAAAATAAGGCCTTCCTGTTAAGTCCTACTTGGTGTTTATACGTTATTCATCTTCCCAGAGTCCTTTATTTTCTATTCTAATTAATGTAAATTCACTTCTATTCTTCAGTAAGAAGCCCAGATAACCATAAATGAAGTTACTGTATCACTGTATAACAGAAGTGTTAAGATTTTTATATGAGCAGACCATATAAAAACAAAAATGGTATACAGTGTGTTTCCCAGAAAGAGGCAGTCTACTTAATGCAATAAATGTATTGCTACAAAGACCTAGATACTAAAATAATGAACCTGATCATTCTTTGAATAATTAAAAGTGTTCCATATACATGTAACAAAACTGCACTTGTATCCCCTAAATTTATTGAAATAGATAGATGGAAGTTCCTGGTTCCTAATGTATTTGAGTGCTAAGTAGTAGATTTTTATTTGCCAATATGGCAAATAGTGCCACTTTTGATATATTCACCAAGTAGTGTTTATTATTTTCATAGAGACAGACAAACACCAGGGTGAGGGTGGGAGATTACTATGACAAAAATGTCAAAACTTATCAGATACAATTGAATATAATTTTATAAAACTTATAAGGCCAAGTACAAGTACAAGGGCTGGATGAAGAGTTTTTGTAAGTTTTCTTATAAGTTTTTCTTAACTATAATAAATGATCATATAAAATTCTAGCATTCATAACAGGAGGAATAAGTTCTAGTGTTCTATAACACTATAGGGTGACTATAATTAACAACAATTTACAGTATGTTTTCAAATAGCTAAAAATGTGTTCCCAACACAAAGAAATGATAAATGTTTGAGGTGATGCACTAACTATCCTAATATGATCATTACACATTATATGCATATATTGAAATATCCCACTGTACCCCATAAATATGTATAATGAGTCAGTTAAAAATAAAAGCAAAAAATTCAAGCATTCTATTATTTAATTAAATTCTATTATTATTAAATTAATATTACAATGACATACCTAAGTTGATGCTCTCTCAAGTTTGATAAGGCTTCCATACCATGTAAATAGGAGTACACTATTTCCAGATCCTGTTTGAAAAGAAAAGAATAGGAATTATTAGACTTGTCAGGAAAAGAGGTTTCTAAAATAAGTCATTATATCTACAGATCAAATTAAGCTATGGATAGCTTTTAAAAAAAAAATACATGTTTTCTTAGACATTAAAAATAAACATTAAAAGAAAAGCTGAATTGCATAAATGTCATCCATTACAATTGCTTTGGGGATATGCACAAAACCTACTGAAAATACAAAATAAATTGACAAATTGATGAAAATAAATTCATTAGTTATTTTTAACCACCTATTTTGTGCCTTTTACATCAAAATAGCATATCTAACATTTTAATTTCATAGATATTTGCCAATACGATTATTAAATCAAATTTTCTTAGTCAATATAAAATTAATGCACATTATTTCAAGAATACACTTAAAATTGACTATGAATTCAATTTTTTTCAGTTCTTACCAAAATGACTTTTCTTATATATAATATTTACATTTAAATATTTTCTTTTAACAAAGGAAACATGCCTTGTTTTTCTAGATCACACTGCAGTAAATAGAAAAAAGATTCAAAGTTATTCATGAAAGTTCAGAACAGGTACAAATTCAAAGTCCTATTTATTTTCATATTTAAGAAGCCAGCAAGGAATTAGTATTTTAATACTCTAATGTATATCTAGGATTACACACAGTTTATGATAACAAGAATATGAGTGGATATTTTACTCCTCCCCAAAATCTTAGTCAAAACTTAAAACAAAGATATTTTAAGACATGTGTAAAATAATCCTCCCCTTAAGAAACAGCTTTATTGAGTGATAATTCTCATATCATGAAATTTATCCTTTTAAAATTAACTCAGTAGTTTGTTATACAATCATCACTAATTTCATAGCACTTTCACCCTCCCAAGTAACAACCCCGTACCCATTAGCAGTCATTCTCCATTCCTCCTTACCCCAAGCTCCTGGCAACCACTAATCTTCATTTCTATGGATTTACCCATTCTGGGCATTTCATGATAGAAACTGCACAATGGAGTATGTGACTTCTGGGGACTGGCTTCTTTTACTTAGCAAAATGTTTTCAAGGTTCATCCATGTTGTAGCATGTATCAGTACTTTCCTCTTTATTGCCAAATAATACTTCACTGTACATGTATATGTATATTACATTTTATCAATTGGTGGACATGTCTGTTTTTCTTACTTTTTGGCTATCATGAATAATGCTGCTATGAACTCTTGTGTATAAGTTTTTGTTTGAACACCATGTTCAATTCTCATGGGTATATACCTACCAGTGAAATTGCTGGTTCACATGGTAACTTTATGTTTAACCCTTTAAGGAGCTGCCAAACTGCTTTTCTAATTGGCTGCCCAATTTTATAATCCCACCAGCAACGTATGAGAATGCCCAATTTCTCTACGCCCTTGCCAACCACTCGTTATTGTCTTTTTTGTTTTAACCATCTTACTGGGTGTAAAGTGGTATCTCATTGTGGTTTGGATTTGCATTTCCCTAAGGATTAAGGATGCTGAGCATCTTTTCATGTGCTTTTTGGCCATTTATGTAACTTCTTCAGATAAATGATATCTATTCAAATTCTTCATTCATGTTTTAATTGGGTCATCTTTTTATCAAGTTGTAAGCGCCCTTTATATATTCTGGATAGATGGTCCTTATCAGATAGATAGTTGGCAAATATTTTCTCCCATTCTATGTACTATCTTTTTACTTACTTGATGGTGTCCTTTTGAAGCACAAAGTTTTAATTTTGATGAAATCCAATTTATTTTTTCTTTTGTTGCATGAGCTTTTAGAGTCTTATTTAAGAAACCATTACCTAATACAAGGATCACAAAGATTTACTATTAAATTTCCTTCTAAGAATTCTATAGTTTTAGCGCTCATGCTTAAGTCTGTGATCTATTTTGAGTTAATTTTTGTATGTAATATGAAATAGGGGTCCAACTTTTTTGCAAGTGGATACCCAATTATCCCAGAACCATTTGATGAAAAGATTATTCTCTCCCCCATTGAACTGTATTGGTATGCTTGTTGAAAAAGAATCAATTGGCCATAAATGTAAGAGTTTGTTTCTGGACTCTGAATTCTATCCCATTGGTCAATGTGTCTATTCTAATGTCAGTACCACACTGTCTTGATTATGCAGCTTTAAGGTTAAGCTTTGAAATCAGAAAGCATACAGTATTCTAATCTTCTTCTATTTTTTTCAAGATTATTTGGCTCTTTTGGGTGCCTTGCATCTTCAATCCGAATTTTTGGATCAGCTTGTCAATGTGTGCAAAAAAGCCAGCTGGGATTTTTAAAAGGACTGCACTGAATCTGCAGATCGATTCAGGCAATACTGCCCTCTTAACAATATTAAGTCTCCTGATCCACGATATGGGGTGACTTTCTATTTATTTAGGTCTTCTTTAATTTCTTTCAACTTTGTTTTCAATTTTTCAGTGTACAAGTCATACTCTCTTGATTAAATTTAATCCTTTTAATTAAGGAGAAAATTGTGGCCTTAGGAAAACATTTAAGAACAATTAGAACTCTTGTGCAATTACATTTTATATATTAAGGGCACAGATGATAATAATTCAAACCAGATAAGGAATTGGAAATGTTTTTTAAGAGGATACTAAGAAGGTTTTCAGCCTAAAATATTTCACTGTAGTCTTTAAAACAATATTATAGTGTGTTAAGGGGGAAAAAAATAGACATGATTTACAATTTTAAATCATCCCAATTTAAAACTTATCAAGATTGGGAGTTTAAAATGTCACCCTCTGGTGGTCAATTTTCAAATAAGCTGATGACCTTTCAATTTATTCATCTGTAGCCTGATACTTCGGAGAAGACTTTTAAAAATCTAAAGATTGAAATGTAAAAAATAGGCCTTATAAATTCAATACAAATAAGAATGTAGAAACAACCTTTTCCAACATCCAAATAACAAAATGTGCATTCCTAAAGCTAATAAATTCCTTCTTTAGAGGCAATCAGACTCCACTCATAATGTTCTATATGCAGTTAGGGAAACTCAATAAAAATGTCCTAATTAATGAGAATTTTTCTTTCTTTAATACTTATAATAAAAGGTCCTTCTGGATAAGCCTAAAGTTCACATTCTAGTTTAAATGTTATGAATTTGTATGTTACTTGCAGTCATTAAATAGGACAGAAAAACTGCTCTACCATTTCTGAAGAGCTTATATCATGATTCTAATTTTTAAGTCTGACATTTTATTCACCAAAATACCTGTCAACCTGTTACAATCTGCCCAGTGCCCTACATGGCTTTTACCTAAGCAGACTATTCACATTCATTTAACCATTAAGCAAATAAATTTACACTGGCCAAAAAGTATATTTGGGAAAGTATTAGAAAAAAACAAGATTTTTAAAATCTATTTCTGGAAAGGAGGGAGAAGCCTAAAAGAAACCTTATAGAAGCAAGAATTTGGAAGCTTAGAGACAGAATCAAGGAAGGAATAGCCTTAAAACCTTAAAAGAGACTAGGCAGTAAACAGTCCTTGAAATAACAAAGTATCTTCTCCTTCAACTAAACCAAACAAAATTAAAATAAAAGGACTGGTTCCTTGATCAAATGGCACTTTAATAATCTGTTGCTTTTTAGAAATATAAAATTTCATGGTTGTGTAACAGTCACAACACTGAATAAGTTAGTTATGCCATACATATGTGTGTCAGTATAATACACGTGGACTTAACAATATTGAGTACGAATGTACAATTCGTATGATTAATAGAACATATCAATGAATAATCACCATTACTTCATCTTAAGACAATATGTATAATAACTTGCAAATTAAATAAGATTATTGATTAGTTAATAAAAATGTACAGAACAACGGAATATTACCACCTTATAATTCACTGACATAAATGCATGAGTTAGGAAGTTATTACTGAGTCTGCATCATAAAAATAAGAGAGTAAAGAGACAACAGACATTGTTACACCATTACGACATGACCAAATTAAAAGAGCAGTTTTTCCTCCTGTATCTATGTACCTGCATAAGACATTTGCACCTCACATAATCATGATGTATTTGGCAGAGTAGCCCTAAATATGTGTATTCAAGCAATACACAACCTGAAAATCCTGTGTTTCATGTGACTATTTTATATATCTAGCCAGACTAAAAAACTTCTTCAATGAATTCAGTAATTAGGGTCAGAGTGTCTTCTATTACTCTTACAGTAAGTCATCCCAAAAGAAACTTGTTTCAAATGGCAAATGCCACAAGGAGCTTATAAACTAGGAGAGCAGACAACACTATTCTGCAGTATTCTGTGAAATGGAAGGCAATATTGTCACACTTGAACTAGATGACTTTACATACAGATAGTATCTAAACTTGGGATTTCTTCATCATAGCTAACAGGAGTGGTAAGAAATTGGTGTCTAGATGGCAGGCAACAAACGAGTAATGTTTCACTATGCAATATGAACGTGACCATCACAAATTTGAGTATGTAGAAAAAACAGAGAAATTATGTATGGCAAAAGCATTGAGAAATCTCTGCTCTCCTACCCTGAGGAATGAAAGAAAGTTGACTGAAGATAAGCAAAAGAAATGCAAACCAAAGAAACGAAGAATCTGTGTTTAAGCTTTCTTCAATAAAGAGCCCAGTAGCCAAATATTAAGTTTGCCAGTGACTATAGATTGCATAAACAGCACTGAAAGGTAAAAAGGAAAATAAGTTTTCTTCTTTCCTGGAGCAAGGTAGACTTAATAATATTTTGAAATAGGCAAATATTGCCTTTTGAATCCTATCAACTTTTTCTAAAACCCTCACACAAGGTGTCCAGAGATCTCACATTAGCCAAGCCATGTACCAAGTCACTATGCCCTGGGCCAAAAATGAAAGGGCAGGCAAACTGAACATAAATGCAGGTGTGAATGATCAATGCCCTGGGCCAAAAATGAAAGGGCAGGCAATCTGAACATAAATGCAGGTGTGAATGATCAATCCATGGGAGCCCTAGAACTGTCTTCCTTGAATTCTTTGCTAGCATTTGCACTTCCAAAGTCCAAACAAATCTGAGTGGTATGACATTTCAGGCAGCACAACCAAGAGAAATGCAACGTATCAGCAGCATGAGGGAAGGAGAGTGGGGGCATAAGAGGCCACGGCAAAGCAATCCTGCTCTGCACTACTGGGAACCACCTCCACTCCCTGCCTGCCTGTAGTTGTCACCCCTGTTTCTCCTCCTTCATGTCTCACCCAGAAGTCTCAACCTTTATTTCCCCTCAGTGTTGGCTTTCATTAAAATAATCTATTAGATGGCTTGGAAATGCCTCTACCCAGCAAGGAAACAAAAAGTGCGGGTGGGGTGCTGAGGAAGTTCTGCTCCTCAAATCAACCTGACATGTGCACCCATAGGGAGAACCAGATACGTGGCCTCACACACAGAGCAAGACTTTGTCTTAAGACACTCAAGGAAAAAATATGGCCTACAGGGACTCATAGCCTTAGATTTTAATTTTTTCTTTCTCTACACAAACAAGAGTTATATTCACAGAATGAACTATGCTTCAACAAACTTGACTACAGAAAAAAAAAACGCTGGAGAGTTAAATCACCTAAAAGTGTTTCAATTGCCATTTTTGTCAAGAAACTATGACATGCAAACTGAGAAATTTCTAACCTCCCAACTGTATTTCCCAAGACAAATAAAATTCACATAACTATTACTATTATAAAGGATCCTGAAAAAATGCAAGCTATTTTCCCCCCAAACTCTCTAGTCATTGAGCATAAACAGGAACATACTGCTCTAGTCAGGAAGCAGCATTTTTTTTTTAGAACAATGAGCCTTTCGTTCTACTCTAGGAAAGACATCCTTCTTTCAAAATTAGATGCTAGTTGAAAGTAGATCAAAGTTATAAAACCACTGTAGCCCAGTAGACAAAGATATGGACACTCTAATTGGAATAAAGTTTTCCCATGAAAAACAGACTTTTTTTTTTTGCCCCAAATGTAAACCAGGTTCAAAACCCAAAAGCATCCTCTAAGTACTGTAGGAGAGTTATTGTTTGCCTCCTAACCAAAGTCAACCCTCCTGCTCAGAGTGTGTAAACACAATACACGCCTAATGGGAAAGAAGTCAGAAGGAAAGTACTCCACATCTTGGGCTCTGGCTCTAACATCTCCTCAGAGACTCATTCAGAATATGTAATAGGCCTCCTGGCAAACTTAAAATTCACTTAAAACTAGCTTTTAATTTCATTTGTTTGCTACCATCAAGATTTCACTAGTAACATCCAGCATATTTTAGTATGGTCTTCAGAGAACTAAGAGAAGATAACTCCATCTCCTTCCCCCACTGCCTGCCCAAGCCATATGTTGGTGCGCTCACTCCTATCCTCTCCGGACTCCTTGCTGCTGTACACAACAAAAAATAATGGAGGGGGGATTATTTTGCATTGCACAGTGAGAAAAAGTATACATATCTTTTTCCTTTAAAATGGGTTTTGTTTTATAATATGAGCTATATATTTAGCTATATTTGGAAGTAAGTTGACTCCTTTAAAAAGGACTCTATCTCAATTATCAAGGAACTGAGGCCAAGACTGTGTGACAATTAGCAGGCCTGTGGAGGCTGTGGTCTAAGTGGTAAATGTCTGTAGATTTAAACATAAGAAGGAAGAGGGAGCACCATCTTGCTTAAAGCAGCAGTGGTCACAGGACCAGAAACTGTCCTGACTGCACTGTACTAACTCTAGCATATCCTCCCTGGTGGGTCCATCAGAGAAGAAACCTGTAAAGAAGACAAAAATGGAATTTACCCTTCCGGGCAAAATATCACTATGATGAATTAGAGAGTTATATCTAGAACATGATTAATAAGGGGGTTAAAAGCTAGATTATCTAAGGCTCAAACCCCTGTCTACAGTCAAATAGGGGAGAGGAGGGGCAGAAATATAGAAGTTCCTCAAGTTACGTTGTGTTAACTGATAGGGTGGTTAAGTTTAAAAGTTTTGTTTAGGAGACTTCACACTAAAACATATAAAAGAGCCATCCTAAGAAGGCGAGGGATGTAACGGAAAGAACGTGGGCTTTGGCGTCAGATGGTGCAGACTTGAGTCCCTGGTCCTCATCACCCCCTAGCTGTGTGTCCCACGGCTAAGGCTGCGTGTGGCTGAAATTAAAACATAATTGCCTAACACATGGCACGTATAGATGCTCAAAAACTGCAGCTGAGTTTACTATGAGATCTGAGTACAAGCCCAAGGAATCCTAAGAACACAAAATTTAAAATATTCCTGAAATATTTACTCTATATAATCGCAATTTTTATAAATTAATGCATCACTTTAGAATATATCTGTATCCTCAAAAGGTCAAATGACTTATTTACAAAATATAAACAGGCCCTAATTTGTCTGCTTTTTATACCCACAGACTCTCGACCTTAAAAATTTCCTTAAGATATTTACATTTCAATCTTAAAATTCTAAGAGGCTTCCCCCACAAGTTTCAAGTCACACGGGAGTTACTGAAACTGTCTTTGAAGGACTAGTTTATTTTGCCACGATTCTTGGATATTCGTTCATCTGTGGATGATATTAGAAAACAAATTAAAGTGTTATGTAATATTTTCTTTTTAAAATATATTCACATTACAACTAATACACAAGTTTGAAGTAACATTTGAAGAAAACCGGTCATAGTGAACTAATTCAATAATCAATTAAATTAATTAACCTAACAAACTGCTGTTAATTAATTTAATATAACAAATAGAACAATAGCATTTTGTTAGGTTAATCCTTCTAAAACACTACTTTTTGCAGTAATTCCCAAAGTGTACTCCACGGAACCTTGTTATGTACAATATTATATAACATGTATTCCTAGCAGGTTCACAAACGACATAAAAGAGACTAATGACTTTAGCCTAAAACTTCTCAAATGAACCTCACCTGTCTTCACTGCTGTTTGAGGTGGGGACAGAGCACATTACCTCCAGAGCACATGCTTGTTAACACCGTTTCAAGCACAACACATTGAAACCACCTGTTTCCGAGGCTCCCCACACTGGAATGAAGCCCAAACAGCAATACACACCTACCCTTTCCATACAATGACCAGCAATCCAACACAATGTCCCTCAAACACACCCCTCCCTATCCCTGGTGAGAAGCAGTGACCACTTCAATTGTGAGCCATGAAACTTCATCCCGCCTTTACCACTCATGCTTGGCCCTCGACATGTGCTCTATGTGGTCACTTTACTTTTGGCGGTTTATATTTTATGTCCTCAATCAAAGAACAAGCGCCTTTAATAAAGACAGTGTCTTTTCTTACACCTGTTTCTAATCTCTGCATCTAGCAACAGACTGTGGAAGCATTGAGTAGAAAGGAAAGGGCAACATCCCTGCTGGGGGTAGGGGAGGAGTATGTACCACCCTAACGTGAGCACTCCCTGAGAACAGGGGAGAGAAGGAAACAGAGGGAATGTGTTTTCAATCTTGGTGCTCAGCGCCTTGGAAAATTCATATCTACAGAGGCTGATGCTGAGACTATTCTGTAAATAACCACAAGGTGGCAGCCCGAACTCATAGTCCTGCCCTAGAACCCAAACACTCAGTAATTGGTCTCACAGGCACACATCCACTGCACAGAGATCTGGGTCTTTAAAGTATTTTTAAGATCATCTCAAAGAATATGATAATTCCTTTCTCTTCGTGCTCCTAAAGAAAAGGGGCAGGGAGGAGGGACAAGTCCATCAGCACCCCTATTAAAACTGTTTGATTTCTATTGTCCCTAGCAGGGAAATTTTTATTTTAAACCAGCCTCCCCATCCTACACACCTTTGTAAAGCACCAGAGCAATTGCAAATGTCAGCTCACTAGACTGCTGAGGTGTTTTGTGCCATCCCAGTTACTCATGCCTGAGAGAGTAAAGTCATCACGTACTTTTGGAAAATGCCGGAAACAAACCCATGGTAGCGTGTATGGTTTTTAATAAAATTCTTACACATGTTCCTAAATAAGTATTTTAACCTAAATCATATGAAGGCAAAATACTGTTTCTGATCTTACTAATTTATACCCTAAAGAAAAACAATCCTCCAGAACTATGATTTCATTCAGATTCACTGGCCATCTGTGATAAGGCCCTAATATATTTCCTCAGCCACAAGGATCTCAAGCATTGTAATTTTCTGAGACACACGTATGGAGAATTCCAGAAGTAAAAAGATAAAAGATTCAAGCTATTCCCTGTTTGTCTAAAATTTCCTCAGGTGTTTTCCATTGAAAAATGAGTTCTTCATATCCTTTTAAAATTGTTTTTGAAACATTCCTAAACTTGAGACAAAAGTAACTATAATTAGCTCATTAATTAACCATAAAAATTACAAAATGAGCTTGTGAGTTACAACAAAACACTCCCTTGTCCCATATTCCTCCTTTACTTCAAGTTGGTGTCAAGGAGCCACCACCATGCCTGCTCACACCAGGAGTCACGTACCGAGAGAGGAGCTGAAGAAGGTAGAAAAGCACTTCATAAACTCTAAGAGACAGATGAAGTATAACCTATAATCCTTATTCTAAAAGAGTTTCTTATTGAAGAAAATGCAAGAGTTAAATGATAGTTATAGAAGTCACAAGGCAGTTTTTATGATTCCTAAACAAGCAGTGTTATGTAACTTAAAATACAAATTATGCAGCATGTTCATTGTCATGTTCTTGTGGAAAATAATCATGTAAGCAACTTTCATTTGTGAAGATTAAAATTTCTCATTAGAAAAATCAACAATTTAGTTTTAACAAAAAACTTGTGAATAAGAAAATATCCAATGTCCAACTTAGTCTACAATGCTTCTTTTCAAGAGTCAGTATAAATATTTCCCCTTGAGAACAATGCATTACACCACCAAGCCTACTGCTTCCCCAGAATTCATATCTCTTAGGCATCAAGAAGAATAAACTCAACAAGATATCTTCATTTTAAAAGTAACTATTATTTTAATATACTCTCAGACTGCAAAATTTGTTGTCAAATTTTAATTTCACATGTGTAGATTAACACACTAAAAAATTATTTGCACTGGTTTTTGCTCTCCATCATTAAGCTAGCAGGCTGTGAATGATTACATTTTAACATTTGATTAAGTAAAAAAAAAACAAAAACAAAAATGTAAATCATATACACATAGAGACCCAAAGACACACAATAATTCTAATAAAATGATTCCTGGACTACCTTTGATTTTAATTTTTTTAAAAAAAGTCTGGCCGGGCGCGGTGGCTCACGCCTGTAATCCTAGCTCTCTGGGAGGCCGAGGTGAGCGGATCGTTTGAGCTCAGGAGTTCGAGACCAGCCTGAGCAAGAGCCAGACCCCATCTCTACTATAAATAGAAAGAAAATTAATTGGCCAACTAATATATATAGAAAAAAAGAATTAGCCAGGCATGGCTACTTGGGAGGCTGAGGCAGCAGGATTGCTTGAGCCCAGGAGTTTGAGGTTGCTGTGAGCTAGGCTGACGCCATGGCACTCACTCTAGCCTGGGCAATAAAGTGAGACTCTGTCTCAAAAAAAAAAAAAAAAAAAAAAAGTCAACCAAACACCTTTCTCCTAAATTTTCCTCCAAACAATACTGTTAAAACCTTCGGCTTGGTGTTCAACTCATTTTCCAAACACAGTCTGGCTCTGGTTAAACCTTGTAGAAACCTTGCTGAGATGGGGGCGGGCAGAGGGAGGCTGCCATACATCACTGAACTCCTATCTCTGCAACAAGGGACTATGGAGTCTACACAAATCATCCTCAGGAAGCCTCAAGTTTCTAACGCCGACCTAATTCCAGAGGCACAATCAACAGTACTCATTTTAAACCGTTCACTACACAAACCTCAATAGTTCTACAGTGGTAGAGTTTAGACAGTCTTAATAAAAGCAAACCAGAACAGGTCACTAAGGACGCAGGCTCTTTATTGCCTCTTAGCAAAAAAAGGAAGCACTCTCTGAATGGAAGCAGGTTTTAAATATAGAAAACTTCATTGCAGCCATTTTTCTAGGACAAAAGACAAAAATAATTTGACATCTGTTTTTCCCATCTTGAATGTTTTACTGAGGAGTCAACCACCCATAGTATTACTTATTCTCAAATTTTATATTTCTCAAGAGGCTGAGGGAAGCAAGTGAGAACATTCCACATCTGTAATTAAAGTCTTCCACCTTTACTGGTCAGAAATTAGCTAAAATGCTAAGGAAATTTTAGGTATTATTCAGAATTGGTCTCTTGCAGACCTATCCATAAAAGACTGAGGGGAAGAGAAGTGGGACAGTTTAACCATCCAACCGGATAAACACGTGGGGAAAAAGTGTGGGAAGAACAATCATAGAACAAGAAGTACATTACTGAATTCTGAAGAACAACTCAGGGACTTTTAAAACACATATTTTCTCCAAAGTGCTCCACTAGAAGTGATAGCAGGTTGGCCATGGTTTCTGATGTATCCCACCTTTCAATTCATGTTTTGAACTCTCCTTCGAAGCTAAAATCTAACATGTTTACTTATCCTACTGGTAAGTGTTCTACTGCTCCCACTCACAGAGGATGTAGCATGCATGCATTACAGCTTAGATGTGTACGTGTGTACATTTGATTTCCATGACAGTCTATCACCTTCATAAATAAAGAGACCTTTGCCTTCATGACAGAAACACTCTAACATCACACCCTCAACGTCTAAAGCCCTCAGATCATCACTACCAAGGACCCTCCAGGAATCAGAGGGAAGCCAAGAGCCCTTGGTGTGGTGACTGATCCTCCTGGGAAGGCAACTACCGCAGAGCAGCCACCACGATGAGAAAGGGCGAAGAGAAGGGAGGTGGGACCATGGTTCCCGCTCCACATTTCCTAAATACTTGTAAATAACTTAAAATATGTGTTGCTTCACAGCCAGTGTTACAAAGGGTGGTTGGGTTTGTCTACCAGCTACTATATCCTAGAACTATAGGATCCATACAAGAAGGAAAAGGATGCCATAAACTCTTTTCCTGGTAAAGAACACATTTCAAAGGGTAGCACAAAGGTTCCAAATGTAGGTCCACAGGAAAATTTTCATTATCAGTATGTGGCGAAATGAAAGAGCAAAGACAATGTGGTGAGATCTTTGATAAGCTAAATGTATTCAATTTAAAGTCCTCGTCTTTATTATAGGACCACAAACCTCCCTTTTCTTTTGCTCTTATGTCATTATTAGAAATTATATTGATACTAGATAGTAGTTCATGTTTTGTCATTAATAGAAGACATTTTTTAATTGCCCACCTTATGTTGATACCCTAATTCTTGAATGATACTTGTGGAAGGCAATGCTTGATGAAATCCAAAAAGTTCGAACACTAGTGTCTCTGATACCTACTTGGGCAATTTTACTAATGTGCAGGTGGGGTGACAGCAAATTTCCAAAGTTATTTACCCCCTATTTCCAGTTCTTATTCTCTGCATCAAAACTTTCCAGAGAAAAGCATTCTAGGTATTTTGACCCTCCTCAAAGATTTTGGTATTAAAAAATTTTTAAGAGACATTTCTTTTACATTAAGGAAATCTCTAAAACTTCTGATAGAATTCTGGGCCTTAGAACAGATAGAAAATTTGTATAAAATGTGGGAAGATGTTTGGGCAAGGTAGGCAACCAGAGTGTAACCTGCCAGCAAACTCCCCTCTGTACTCTCTGCTTGCCAGGCCAGTGGGCTAAGATTATGAATCACTTGAGCCACAAGTCCCAAATTCAGAACCAGACTCTGCCATTTACTAGCTCTGCATCCCTGAACAAGTCATTCAACCTCTCTGGGGCTCAGTTTCTTCACCAGTAAAATGGAGATAAGAACAGTATTTAGATTTTGCAAAGTGCTTCAACAGGGCCCTGGCACACAGTAGGCACTTTCTATTTTGAGCAACAGCCACCATTATTATTCGACTTTTAATGATAATTATGAATTTCTAATGGGGAGAGATGTCTCAGGGTGAAGGAGGCACCAGTAATTCTGTGGTATTGGCCAAGATTGTTTCAGGCTGTAGAGACCTCCCACAAGATACTGAGAACAGCATTTTAGTTTTTCATTTTTATTTTCTTCCTTAGATAATACTTAATTTCTGCTCTTAAAGTAAAATACAGTGTACTCTACACTCTAATAACAGACAGTTTAATAAGTAGACAATGGAACAGAACAGAAAGCCCAGATATAAATCCACCATTTATGGTCAACTGATTCTCAGCAAAGGTGCCAAGAACACACAAAGGGGAAAAGGACAGTATCTTCAATAAGTGTTGAGAAAACTGGACATCTAAATGCAGAAGACTAAGATTAGACCTTTATCTCATACCATATACAAAAAATCAACTCAAAATGGATTAAAGACTTAAAAGGTAAGACCTGAAACTATAAAACTACTACAAGCAGAAAAGCTCCACGACATTGGTCTGGGCAATGATTTTTTGGATACGACCCCCCAAAACACAGGCAATAAAATCAAAAATAGACAAATGTACTTACATCAAACTAAAAAGCTTCTGCACAGCCAAGGGAAGAGAATAAAGAGACAACCTATGAGATGAAAGAAAATACAGTCGTCCCTCAGTATCCATGGGGGTTGGTGCCAGGACTCGCCCTCGAGAATTTTCCTTAAATAAAATGGCACAGAATTTGTATATAACCTAGACACATCCTCCCATATAGTTGAAATCATCTCTACATTACTTATAATACTTAATACAATATAAATGCTATGTAAAGTTGTTATATTGTATTACCTTTTTTATTTGTATTAGTTTTTATTGTTGTATTGTTATTTTTATTGTTTTTAAAATTATTTTTGATGTACAAGTGGTTGAATCTGCAAGTGTAAAACCTGAGGATATAGAGTCAACTGTATCTGCAAACCATATATCTGATAAGGAGTTAATATCCAAAATATATAAGAAACTCAATAGCAAGAAAACAACCCAATTAAAAATAGGAAAAGAATATGAATAGACATTTCTCAAAAGTAGACACACAAATGGCCAACAGGTATACTATGTTCACATCAATAATCATCAGGGAAATGCAAATGAAAAGCACACTAAGATACCACCTCACACCTGTTAGAATGGCTGTTAACAAAAAACATAACAAGTGTTGGAGAGGATGTGAAGGAAGAGAAACCCTGCTCACTGCTGGTAGGAATATAAATTAATAGAGCCATTATGGAAAGCAATACAGAGGCTCCTCAAGAAATTAAAAGGAGAACTACCATATGATCCAACAATCCCACTACTGGGTATATAGTCAAAGGAAATGAAATTAGTATGTAGAAAACATATGTGTACTCTCATGTTCATTGCAGCATTATTCATAATAACTAAGATACAAGATATGGATTCAAGTTAAGTGTCCATAAACTATTGATAAATACACACACACACACATACACACACATATAATGGAGCACTATTCAGCCTTAAGAAAAAAAAAGGAAAGCCAGTCATTTGTGACAATATAAATGAAAATGGAGGATATCATGTTAAGTGAAATAAGTCTAACACCACATGATCTATATGTAGAATCCAGAAAAGTTACACTCAAAGAAGCAGAAGTACAATGGTGGTTATGGATGGGAATGTGGGGAGATATTGGCTAAAGGATACAAAATTTCAGATAGGGAGAATAAGTTCAAGATATCTAATGTACAAGGTTTCTATAGTTAATATATGCTTAAAACAATATATGCTTGTATGCTTAAAAATCACTGAGAGTAAATTTTAAGTATTCTCACCACAAAAAAAAGATAAGTATGTATGGTAATGCATATGTTAATTAGCTCAATTCAGCCATTCCACAATATATAAATATTTCAAAACATCATGTAAACAATAAATATATACAATTCTGTGTCAACTTAAAAAGTAAACTTTTTAAAAAGCAGAGAACAGCAGGATTTAAAAATAAGGAATCTTTAATTAAATACAATCTATATTTTTCCTAACACAAATGACAACTTGTATTTAGTCCCAAATTTCAACAGAGATTGGGAGTAGAAGAGATTGAAAATCTGTTCATATTTTATCCCTTCCCTCCATTCACAGTTCACTGGTAAATTCAATGTATTGAATACTTGTCTTCACAGAGCACCATGCCAGGAGGTTGTCTGGGAGATACAAAGATTGGTACAACACACTCTGGCTCTCAAAGAAACTCAGTCTGTTAGAATAGATTTAAAAATCCTCACAAATGGCCACAATGCAAGAGAGAAATTCAATTGTGAATCATGGGTATCAGAAGACAAGTTTTCATTCTCCCAAATGTAACAAATGCTTTCTGCCACTCCACCAGTGCTGCCAGCTGATACCAAAACTTCTATATCCTATCACATATATTATTCTTACTCTTCTAGCCTTTGATCCTCAAGCTACCTCCAAAGCAAATTAGTATACAGAAAATGACAAATATCTATAACCGCTCATTGTTTCCCTTGACAAATTGTTATTGAGAACCCCCTCTGCATAAGGAAATGTGATTATATCCTATATTTAGCATCAGGTCCTTTTGTCATTAGAAAAGTGGTGTTGTTTCCAAAGCACATTTTGTATCAAATTATTTAAATTTATTAGAGCTCAATAATAATTTAATATAGAGTGATGCCTTCTGTCAAGAAGTACTAATAAATTTGCATGCCCCTGGGCCCTGGTTGGATGAAACCCAACTTTGCAGAACCACCAGCTGTGCTGAACACCTGTGGGGCCTGGCATGCCACTGCCCTGCATCCAGTCTGCCTACTATAAAACAAACTGGGGAGACGAAAAAGAAAAGGGAAAGCTGAGGACGGATGTGTTCCCTCTCTATTCTCTGGTCATTCACAGTAATGTTCAAGCTACTCATTGAATGCCTGCATCCGTATCTGTATTTCAAGAATACCTGCAAGCACATTCTTTTGAATATCACCTTTTGAATTAATAGTAATTCTTCAGCCTTTCTCAGGAGATTTGGCTTTTGGAAACATACAACACTCACCCAGAACTAAGCTTGGTGAAGGAGGTGGATATTTAAGCTCAATCAGGCTTAAAAACAACATACACTTATATAAAGAGGTAACTTCCTTGTGGGATTTACTAAGCAACTCTGATAATAACCCCAACATAAACTCTAAAAATGCTTTGAGCAATGGCACCGGGGTTTTTATAAACACTGTATTACTTGCAACATGATGAATGTGAAAGATAACATATATTTATGTATATAAGCCCTACCTTATTTTAAATTTCATTTCACTGTAGCTGATCCTCACTTTTAGTGGAAAGATGTTAGTAAATCAAAGCCAAACATTCAATGTTTATGGAACTAAATCTACTGCATTAAACTGCTTGTGCCAATTTGTCACTTAATATCTGCTTTACCTTAACATACAAGGCAGATAAATACTATCTGTTTTATTTCTTATTCTCTGGAACCAGAGCATAGTCTTTTTCACCCATGAAAGGAAATATTATACCATTTAAGTGATCCACACATAGCCTTTATAAACCCTTGCTTTAACATGCCAGTGAGAATTCTTTTTTTTTTCCTGACCCCTGACCCTCTGCCAGTGAGAATTCTACCCAATATACAGGTACTGCCGAAAAAGACCAATTACCTTTTAAGTAGGAGATTCGATGTAAAAACATGAAACGCAGGAAACAGTCAGATAAACCAGGAAAACTCCTCCTCATACCTCCCCACCAACAAAAAAAATTCATGTTAATTCTGCCTTTACTACTAGTGCTCAGCAAAAATTAAATTTTTACAAATTAAAAAAGAACAGAAAAAAACAGAATGGGTACTTTTTCTTATCACCTTTTTATATGTCTTTTCTGAAATAAGTCATTTAAGCAAACAAGATTACACAAGAAATAACACACAACCAGATTTTTAAACCATTAACACTGTGCTCTCTCTGCATCATTTGCAATTCTCTTATTAATGCACAAATTTCCCACCTCAGAAACCCTTCATCTAACCCGTCCTAAGTGCTCTATAGCTACAGTTCTAGTTCTCTGCCAACATTTTGGAATGAGAGATACATTCCTTTTGTCCATTTTCTCAACTACCCAGATATAGTATTATATAACCTTAGGGAATCTGATCTTTGCCCCTAAATTTACTGAAACTCCTTTCTCCAAGATCACTGATGATCTCTTTAAAACAAATTAATATTTTCTTTTTTCCCCATGTACCAAGACTAGCATACAAAACAGACAAAAATCCCTGTCCTTGTGGGTATGACAAGGGACAACCAAGATTAAATAAAGTATAAAAAAAAAGATGGTGATAAACAAGAAGAAGAAAAATCACAAAAAGAAGGAGTGTATGGAAACACCACGGAAGGTGGCCAGTGCTGAGTGTGCCCAGTCCTGCCCCTTGGGGTCCCTCCCTGGCCCCACTCAGGGCTCTGCAGGCTGCACCAGGTCTCTTCCCACTGGGTATCTCCAGGGCTGGTCTTTGAACTGCTGCTCTTCTTCATAAGGATTTGTTCCTTTAGAAACACTCCATCTATTCTCAGCCTATCTTTACAAATGACTCCTGGACCCTAACTTTTCCTACAAACCACCACCATCACCAGCTGATTAGTTACCATTTGAAAAGCTGTTGAAACAAAGCTTCAAATGGTAACTAATTATACTTCACACCAAATTTCTCCAAACAACTAGCCACACCTTTGGATTTCTCTACTGCTGCTATTTTAGTGACAACCATGTAGGAGTTCTCTTCAACTTGGTTGCTACTTGTAGCAATCCCTTTCATTTTTCTTCACACATTTAATTAGTTGTTTTTTAATCCTGTCAAGTCTCCTGTCATACTTTTCTTTTCATTATGGTTTCAGTGACGCTGGACATTTTCAGGGCCCTCGACCTTTCATCAAGTACCACACAAACAAAGTAAGGGACCCAGAGTAGTTTTCTTTAGGCTGTGCCCCTCCCCTGCTGAAATACTCCCATTAATTGCCAGGTTCCAGCACAGCCTCCACACTGCATCTGAGGTCCATCCCAGCCTTCTCTGTGCAGTCCTGCTTGGCTGCCTCCTGACACGTGCCTTGTACATGTCCACCGCCCAATCTGTCCCACCGCCCAACCTGTCCCAACAAGCATCAATGCACGCGTCATCTGAGAAGCCTTTTCAGACCCCTGGTCTCTCCCCTCTACTCATCTCCTAAACATTTATTCATGCATCATTCATAATGAGTGATTTTTTTTTTATTGTTGGGTTTTTAAAGTGTATACATGAAATATCTGTGGGAACAAGACAGTACAGACACCATTCAATGAAGACCGTATGCTTCCAGAATGAGACCATAACTTGTACTTCTATTTACTCGCCACAATCCCAAGGAAATGTCTAGAATTGTTGAATTCTGAAACCTGAGTGGCAGAGAGCCCTGTAGTGAATAGCTATGCTAACTTCTCTAGTTTGACTGATCTGAGACCTGGAGAGATCAACGAAGAAATGGGACTAAAATCCCAAAGCAGAGGTAAGAATGGTCAATATTTACTATCTGCAAAACAATACTTCTTTTCTCTACAAACACTTGCCCCTCACCCAGCTGCCCTCTGCCCCCACCCTGCCTCATTGCCGGAGCCCTGGGGGTTTGCCCAAGTTACAATTTATAGCTCTGCACTTTTCCTTACATCTTTGGAGCACTAATCCACATCCAACTAGTTCCTATTTCCTAATTTCTTATTTCATTCTTCAATTACATTGTTTCTTATTTCTTTCTTGGACCGCCTGTGATCTTTTTATCAAATTTCACCAACTATCCATTGTTTGCACAATTTGACTGCTGTTCAATATCCATCATGCTAAGGTAAAAAATACCTGCTTCTATACTCAATCTAATTTGAATTCTTCACTAATGATAACCTGACTTCAAAAACCTTTAGGCAAAGCAAGGATACATTTAATTCTATTTATGTATGCACATATAGATACAATATATAGAAGATCATTGCCAAAACATAGCTGTTTTTCTCCAAGTTAAAAATGCATACACTTTAAAATCAATAGTTACACCAGAAAGAATTAAAACTTTGTACCTGGTGGCCTATTTTAATGTTCTATTTGATGCACCATTATTTTAAACAGGACTCCTTTATAATAAGTCATCATTTAATTGATATCCAAATACCTTGAGAGCCAATAGTTCAACAAAACAGCTGGAAATCAAATATCGGAGATAATTACTCACAGCTGGCTTTACTCAACTGATGTCATATTAAATAAACTTATCCCACAGACCTTTTCCCCTTCCCCCAAAACATGAAAAAAAAAATTCCTTCAAGAAACATAGAAGGCTCTTTGTGTGAGAATTTTTTTAAGTTTACAGAATATATTCCAATATTAAAGATTTTCAGGAGTACAGTATATTAAAGATTTTCAGCAGGGGAGTACACTGTTTTACACCATTCTATACACTTGCAGTATTTTAGAATTTTATTTTTCTTAAGACCAATAGAAAAACAGCAAAGTAGACTAAGTCATGAAATACACTGGACATCTGTATTTTTACAGTTTTGGCACTCAGTTTACTATTGAGATAGGAATAAATTTATTTTTGTAGAATTGTCATGTCTCAACACTTTAGTAATATAAACTACCAAAGTGAACTACTAGTTTCAAATCTACTGCTTCAAGCCATTATTTAAACCATTTTCCTGCATTATGCCACCCAAGTTATATCAAGGGTAACTTAAAAACAATAACAACTACCGATTATATGCCAGGCACTGTGCTTCTCTAATTCCTATAACAATCCTACATGTAGATAACAAACCTAGTAATCGCCAAAAGGAAAGATATCAAAGTCCAGGGTTTTTATTGCTCGTTTTTTGTTCTGCTTTGTTTTGTTTTTCTGCTGTTATTTCACCTTTATTTTTGAAGAATATTTTTTGCTGTGGATGGATTTCTAAGCTGACAGTTACCTTTTTTTAGCACACTGAAAATATCCACTGTTTTCTTGGGGCTGTGTGTGTGTAAACTCCTCCCCCCCCCCCCCAGAGTATTGCAGGGTGTTTGTTTTTTAAAAGAGACAGGATCTCTGCTGCCCAGGCCGGAGTGCAGTTGTGTGATCATAACTTACTGAAGCCTCAAACTCCTGGACTTAATCAATCCTCCTTCCCCAGCCTCCCAAGTAGCTGGGACTAACACCTTGAGCCGCTGTGCCCAGCTTCAGTTTTTAAACTGCTATACACAGACATACATGCACATATGAACTCCACAATAAACCAGGTTACTATTATATCTGCTATGGTAGAATTTTCAATCCCAAATAGAGACATTCACTCAAATTCATCCTCATATTCATTCATATTCTCTTCCCTCCTGCTCCTCTTTAATAAAGAAGAAAAAAACAACCAGTAGTGATACATGTTATTATGATTATCTACCCAGCAAAAGTAAAACTAAAGTCATATGAAACCTCATGATTGGTCCTGATGTCATCTATGATGATCAACAATCACCAATCCAGAAAACTAAAATTAAGGTCATGCTCCATAGCAGCAGTTTAGGAATAAAAACAAGTCAAATTATAACATACCGCTTTTTAAAAAATAGTATGTCATTTATAAACTACTATATACTTTAAAACATACCAACATAAAATTATACTATAAAAGCATTTGGTACTCTTCAGAACCTAAGATTCTAACTTTGCTCATCTTATCTGCATCTTCACACTCATCTGGATACCTGACATGACTTTCACCATTGTATTAATAATTAATAATATGTCCACTTATTTTCCAGACACTCGACCTTTCAATACAGCCTTCGTGGCATCTTTTAAAACTATACAGTCTCTAGCACATATAGTAAGCCCTCAATTCAAATATGTTGAGTAAATGAATAAAAAATTTTTTCCCAATGTACTGGAAAAAGTGATTCTAATTTTGATGTTTACCAAATTATTTAAATAGATTAAATGAACACAATAGTATCTTGAAATATCTTAGACTGTTCCGCTAAATTAATTCATGGGTTTTAAGGAGGGTGGACATTATATTTTTAATCGTATCTTTTATTTTTGCATGTAAGCTCCAATTACTTTCTGCAATACATGATGTGAAAAATACAGACTTATATTTAGAATGTGCTCTTGAATTTTCATTGAGCTTATACAATCTTTCTTATTTGCTTTAAGCAACATAAGTGACCGATTTTACCCCTAAAAAATAAAGCAAACATCCACAAATAACTATACCTAATTCTTCATCAAGACAAAGTGCTTATTCAACACTGAAATTGAAACCACCCTTTAAAAAGTTAATAAAAGGCCACAGCAGGGAACTGTGGTAGGGGCCTGAACTGTGCAAAGGCATAGGCATAGTCAAAAAAGCAAACAAACAAAAAAACCAGCCATTGTTCCTTAGCTTACTTTCCTATAACTGCTTACTACTCTGGAATCACATAGTTGATGGTCACGAAGATTCTTAGCTTTTTTCATTGTTCCCATAGACAGCATCACCCTTGTGAAACCTAAGGCTGGTCTCTGAGATATCTTCCAGGCCCTGCATGCCAGTGGACCGACTGACCCAACCAGACCAGTGGCCCGTACCAACCAACCAACTCAACTAACTGGTCTTGTGACCTGGGAACCGACTCAGCACGAGAAGATAATTTCTGCTTCCCAACCCTGTAAGTTCATCCCCAGCCAATCAGCAGACCCAATTCCCTAGCCCTTTGCCCACCAAACTATCTTTAAAAATCCTTTCTCCCAAATTCCCAGGGAGACGGACTTCAGAAGTTCCTCCTATCTCCTCGCATGGCGCCTGAGATACTGAGCTCTTTCTCCACTGCAACACCTGCTGTCTCAGTGAATCCGCTTCCTCTTGAGCAGCAGGCAATGAACCTGGTTGAGCTGTAACAAAATGTTTACACCTCACAATAAAATGTTTCCATGATCATCTCTGATTATATGAAGGACTAACAGGATGTTATTAGAGGTCTGGAGGAAAACCAATTCTGTCACAATTCCCATAATCATAAAGCTGTAAAATAGGCAAAATGATAATACACAAAATTACTGGAATAGGAAAGACTATTCTCACTCTATCAATAACTGTGCCATTTACTTCAAGTACTCCCATCTGTTAGTAAGGATAAACACCCAGTGGCTATCTTTTCTGGAAGAGTATGGTACAACATTCAAAATAATAAATAAATAAGCCCTTACAGTTCAGCAAGTGGTGCACAGTCATCATCAGCAACAATTCCTATTGGGTACAATGTACAATACTTGAGCAATGGGTACACTACAATCCCAGACTTCACCACTATACAATTATTTCATCCATGTAACAAAAAACACCTGTATCTCCTCAATCTTTCAAAAGAAAAAAAAAAAAAGAAAGCATTTCTATTTGGAGCAGGTGTTGGGAGTAGGATGGTAGCAGGTAACAAAAAGTTGATTCTAGAAAATTAGCCAGGCTTTGTGGCGCATGCCTGTAGACCCAGCTACTCAGGAGTCTGAGGCAAGAGGATCACATAAGCCCAGGAGTTCAAGGCTACAGTGAGCTATGGTGATGCCACTGCACTCCAGCCTGGAAAACACAGCAAGACCTGGTCTCAAACAAACAAACAAAAAATTCACTGAGGAAGATGACACAGTAAAAAAATGAAAATACTACAAAGAATAACAAAAGAGACTACTGAAATGTGCATGAACATGCTTTGCAGGCTAGCACAGTGGATAAAACATTGAGCTCTGGAGCCAGGCTGAGTTAAATCTACAGCTCTGCCACTTGCATGCTTTTTAACTGTGGACAAGTTACTTAACCTGAGAATCAGTTCCATTTGAAAAATGGTGATAAACCTAATGCTCAACCCATAGGGTTGTCATGAGGATTAAATGAGAAGATGCCAGCAAAACCCCTAAGTGCTAGTCTGATAGCTGGGAGACACACTGTGCACATGCGGGTGGGATGCAAAAGTAGGATGTATAATCCAGGTTCATTAATGTATACAAATTTCAACTTTAAGTATAAAGATTTAAGAATATGCTTCTTAAATCTTTAATATTGTTTTCTATCAACAATTATGACAGTTGTCATAAAGTTTTTAACAAACACTTAAAAATTTGTTAGAGACAGAAAATAAGGTTTATAGTTGTTTGCATGCTGCATTCTGAGGAATTTTCTGTCCAGAATTTTATAAGGCACGCTTTAAAAGACTAGGAAAGTTTAGAATATAACTGGATATTTTAGATAATCTAAAATGCTATAATTCTTTTTTAAAAATTCTTAACTTCCTCTATTAAACAACCACTAGATTTTTGAAAGGTTATCGCCATACTTGATTATTTATCAAACCTGACCAAACCAGGGATCAAATTTAAAATGTAGGAAGATAAGCAATTTTGTATGCCTATGATTAACAAGTTATCAAAATTGCCATCACAATCTAAATTGTTCTACTATTAAAGAACAATTTCACAGAAAGAAAAACTACAAAGGAACTACAAATTATAACTGATGCAAACTTTTGAAAATATAATTTTGTTCTTAAAGAAAACTACCTCCAAATACACTTAGTATCTCTTCTAATCACTGGCTTTCTAAAACCAATATCACAGAAAAAATGTATTTATAAAATTCAATTTTGCCAATAATTTTTAATCCACTTTGAATAAATCCTGAAAGAAAATTAATAAATATACCTTAAAATGTTTTAGAATGCTACAAAGCAATCCATTTTTCCTATGATTGTATCCAGGATCTTTTTTTAACCATATACATGAAAGAATGTTCTCATTCAAGTTGCTCTTTTCTTCTCTCCCATGTAAATTTACATATTATCTTCAATCAAAAGTATTTTTTAAAAAAAAAAAAAACCTATGTATTCAAAACCTATAACTTTAAAGAACTTTAATTGCTAGTTAGTTTCAAATATTTGATCGCAAGGAATTAGCCAGAGGACTAAAAATGTAACATAGGCCAAATTATAGACAAAAGTGTTAGAGTTTTTACCTTTTAAACCCCCATGTGGGTAAGTAAACTCCACTGTAATATGATTTCCTGCCTTGTACTGAAAGTCTCATTGTAAAAACGATGAAGTACAATATCCTGTGGAGAGAGCCTGCATTACATATTCACTTAAATCAAGTCCACTTCCTTTTTGGAGTCATTACTTTAAAGCACAAAGTAGCAGATGTTCACCCATATAGCATGCTACATATAGAAAAAGATGTTGAACAGATCGTTGCTTGATGAAATAATCTAGTTAGACTAAAAAACAATTTAAATGTGCAATTAATATGAATTCAATATCGAATTTCATACTTAGGCATTACAGTTAAAATGGATTCTCCTTCCTTACAGATGAATAAAAACTTAGTTGGAGGGAGATCAATAATACCTGTGTTATAATTGTCTCACATTTCCCCACAGGATCATTCACCTGATGATCTGAGAACAATAGTGTTCCTCTTAAGTAAAGAAAAAGGATGCAGCTGCTTCCATCTATAAATAGGATGCTGCTATACAAGTTGAGAACACTATTGTTCACACCATCAATTAAAATCACTTCCACATTTCTAATGAAGAGGTCAAGTTGTAGAATTTTTATATTCTGCTAATTTTTTTAAAAAGCAAAAGTATTGAAGCCACGAGAAAAGTACCTAACAAAAGGACCAAAAAAAAAAAAAAAAAACACAGAAAGTGATGATTGAGCTGATAAATAGGTGGTTCTACCATCACACAGCCAATGTACATATACTTTTGAAATAACCAATGATTGTAATTTTGAAGACTGAAAAAAACAATCTCACTGATATTTAATTTGCCATAACATACATATGAATATTCAGCAGTCAAATTTGATTCTGAAATACGTTCTACATATTAAGGCAACACATTTTTCCCAAGAGAATAATGACGTCTGGCCACAACTGCCAAACAGTGGAATCTGAGTGAATGCATCCTTGTTTGTAAAATAAGTGGAAAAGCAGAGCAAAATATAAACAGCTACATGATCCAGGAAAAGGTCTAAAAAAAGATACTGAAAATGACAGAGGTGGCAGAGGATAACAATTGAGAGGAAGTATTTTGGCATCAGAAACTAGTTGAACTCCTGACTTTGCTATTTATTGTTTTGTGGGACTCTAAGAGAGTTACTTAGTATCTCTAAGCTTAAATTTCACCATATAGAAATTAAAGATAATACCTACACTGTATAGTGTTGCTGCGAAGATCAAATATTAGTATAAACAAGGTTTATAAAAAACCTAAACACTGGCCATTATATAGCTCTTACTGATGCTTTATATGTAAGGTAAAAGGAGATTAGCCAGACTCCAAAAAAAGCCAAATAAGACTGAAACTTGAGTTAAGGCTTCTAACAAGGTGGCCAATGACAATTTCTGATTCCTTCAAGTTCCAAGGTCCAGTTTAACAAATACCACTGGTAAAATTCCATCCTTCTCAGTAAAATTTGATTAATACTGCACACACTGAATAAATTTAAAAGATTTAGTTTCATGTGCTTTTGAAGATACTTTGGGTGCCTTCCTGAATAAGTGAATACAGTCATCATGGAATTTTTTTTTTTCTGCAACCACCAAGGGTTGCTATTGGTAATTACTCACTTCTCCCTCCACACAGAGAACATTTGCACAAAGTGTTCAGTACGAAACTTGTAAATGACAGGTGTTAGCTACTTAAAAAGGGACAGATTTAGGAGGTAGGGAATTGTTTAATGACCTCTGATAATCTTATGAGTGCTCAACAGAGATGGTTTAGGTACAGCCCCATGGAAGACAGATTAACTAATTTAGATAATCTTAAAGTTCTAGACTGAGCACACAAAAAGGAGCACCAAAGGAAAGAAATATGCCTTCCTTTGCTTTTTTGTTTAAATATAGCCTATATCTATATTTACACCTCAGTAATAATGCTTTCCCACATAAGGAGAACAATGAAAGGTAAAAGACCATTGAGCAGCAGTTCCTGAATTTATTGCTGGGTGGGGGCTGAAGTTGGAGTACAGTAAGCAGGAATTTTGCCTCCTCTCACTTTAGGCAAAAATGCAATGCAGACACACTTTTAATAATAAAAACTATTAAAACCTTCTAGTTAATATTTATCTCCTCTAAGAAGAAAATATTATAAACTTTTAATATAACTCTAGAATGCCAAATAAAAAGTCTTTTAAGTAACCCAACTGAGGGAAATGAACTCTTTAAATTGTATGACCACACGCACATTTGACAGCACTACTGGAGATGTCCATCACGCTTTGCTACTGCTGTCTCAGTCCACAACCCAACTCCTCCAAAGCCCAACTTCCCGATCCCAACGTTCTTGCCACTGCCATCACCACAGAGTAAAAGGAAAAGAGGTGGCATCACCTCCATTGCTCAAGGGATTGTCACAAGAGAAGGGCAATTCCTTTCTTAGACGATGAAACTCTAGCAGCAGAGATATGGTGGGAGTCTTTTTAAAATTCCAAATGAGGAAGTAGAAATTATGATGGACAAGGAAAACCATGGCAATAGAAAAATTAAAGTTGTTGCCTCATAATGCTTCCCTTCCATGCTAAAGAATAGACTTAAAGAATTCCTAATTATAGATACCAAGTGTAACAAAACTTCTAGTCTTGCAAAACATATTTTCTTAAAAAGGCATTCATTCACCTTGGCTAACAGATATATCAAGTCAAGTCTATGGGATGACTTTGAAACTCTAGAAACCACATTAAAAGACTATAGGCTTATGATTCTCAAACTGAAAATAATACAATAAACACATAATTTAGGAGTATCAGCAATGTGGATGAGAATGTTAACAGTACTCCTCTCCCACTTGCTTAGTAATGACCCTGTTAGATGGCTTGGAAAAAAAAAGAAAAAAAAAATTGCCACTGAACAGCACATCTTCCAGGCCAGCATTTTTACTGTTTTCACACAGCAGTTTCATTCAAGCTCACTCAGTTATAACCACCTGAGATCCTTACAACAAAAGGCAAAGCTCCAGTCCTAACCTCATGGTTAATGGAGTCTGCATATGCTTACTGACATTTATACATCATGAAGCACCTTGTGAAGAAAGTACCATTGGGAAGTATCTTTTCTTCACCTTGAATGAGCAATGAAGAAATCCTGACCAGCCAAATAAACGGAAAAGCCAAGGAACCAAGCTACATGTTAAGTGGGAGAAAATGGTTCTTAAACTAAGCACTGGAGTCATTGAGCTCTGTAAATATTATATATTCGTGGGCCCCTCTTTAGATATACTAAATCCTTAACTCTAGAGACCAGAGACCTAGCAGCTATATTTTTCACAAGCAGAATCTACTCACCTCTCCCCACCCCCCACAAGTAATTCTTACAATCAAGTGAATTTGAGAAACAGAAATAAGGGAACAATTAAAGGAATCACCGGATTCCTATCATGTTCAATTAATTTGGTTCCTTGTCAAAAGGACCTAATTACCAAAGTACTGGCTAACATTATGGTGTTACATGCTACCGTGATACCAGAATTTTAACTTTTCAGCCAAGGTACAAAAACCAGGGGTTTTCTTAAAGTAGATTAGCTTTATAGCTATCGCAAAGCAACATAAGTAACCAAGGATGCCATAAACCAGTTGAAGTAAAAATGTTAACTTAAGGCATCTTAGTGATTACAGCAAGCTCCTATTTGAATTTCTGGAATAAATGTATGTAAGTATTTATTACGTCTTTTAGAAAAACAAATAAAGGTTATGTAGAGGCATGTGAATAGTAGCCTGACTTGGAAATTTGAAAGAATGGATTTGAATTTCAGCTTTCCTACAAAGAAACTTTTTATAAAAAGGGGTAACAATGATTTTATAGTTTTACCATTATAATTCAATGAGAAATAGGTGTAACATTAATAAAAGCACTACCATATTTGAGCACTTACCTTATATTAAACACTATTTTAAACTATTCTATTCTTTTTTATCAAAAATTCATATTAAATTGAATTTGCCTATAATTTCTTATTTCTGGCTCTAGAAAACATATTCAATAGTGTCAAAACCATAAAAGCCACCAGTTTAAAAAGGATCCCTTTCCGTCTTTACAAGAGTCTTATGAGGTATGTTCGTTCATTCCCCCATTACACAGATAAAGTGAGTTCAGACACATTAAGTAACTTGCCCAAGATCACACAGCTTTTAAATGAAAGAGATAATTTAGCATTCTTAACCACCAGGATAAACTAAATTTTTCCAGCATCAAATATTCAGAATAAATTTTAGTACTTTCCACCCAATCTTGGCTAATTCAGGATCTTAGGTGGTAAAAACAGATCTAAAGCTTCCAATTATGTTTTTCACATACTCCTTCCCCAGCATGTTAAATGGAATTGTTTCTTTTAACCACCCCATCTAGTGGTTCAAGGATGTTCTGGTGTGTCTTGCCAAAGCACAATTTTTTAAATTCTATGTAAGTCCAATTTTCAAGCTCAAAGTGCTTTCTGCCTGTGTTACCTACCCTTTATTATTAATAATTATAATTTATAATAAATATAATTACCATTTCAGCTGGGCTTTGTACTCCATTAACTTTATCCACAGAGCAGTGATAACCTAAGAGTAAGCACAACTAGTCTACCTACTTTTGCACTTTTACAGCACTTTAAAAGAGAGCAACTTACAAGGTGGCTTTTATGGGTTTACACTATTGAACTGAGTAACTGAATTTGAATGATACCTGCCCTTTGGGTTACAATCTTGATAGACATTGTGTAGAGCTAGGAAGGAGAAAATACAAGCAAAAATACTCAACTTGATGATATAAATCCTTGCTTGAGGAATGTGAGTCCTTATTTTTAATTAAGGATACTTTTCTCAAAGGTTTCAGAGCAAGGAAGTTAGAGAGGGACTATTTTCAAGGTAATTATTTAGCGCCTCTACACTTTGTAACAATATACATGACAAGTGAAATATGTTGTTTTTTCAAGATCACATATTGCTCTTAACAGGCTTCCCTCCGTATCCCCAGGGGATGAGTTCCAGGACTCCCAGGGATATCAAAATCTTTGAATGTTCAACTCCCATATATAAATTGGCATAATATCTGCAATATAACCTTTGTACATCCTCTTGCACACTTTAAATCACCTCTAAATTACTTATACCTAACACAATGTGAATGCTCTATAAATAGCAACTGTATTTTTTATTTGTATTATTTATTGCTGTACTGTCATTTTTGTTAATATTTTCCATCATCCATGGTTGGCAGAACCCACAGATGTAGCACCCAGAGATACCAAGACCAACTATACTTTTAAAAATGAGTCCACTGTGAAGAATAAGGATGCATTTATTAATTAAATGGCACAGATCTGCCAACAGACAAAACAGTGCTATTTTATCCTTGAGAAAGAAACAAAAGACATACTTAAGAATTGTCACATCATCTGCAATATCGCTCAAATTCCAGGAATTTCTCATGTCCTAAGTAAAGGGTCAGTTCAAGTGGGAAACAACAAAATAAAGCCCAGTAATGGCCCTGCTAGAGAAAAAGATAAGATCACATATGGTTTCCTACCTGGAAACTTCTTATAAAAAAGCACATTATCTCCTTTCCATTAAATATATTTCTTCTAAATTACATTATTGAAGAACATTTCCACCTTTGTTCAAGGCCAAAGAGAAGAAGAAAAGCCTAAAGATTCAGTTTCCTAATCCTCTTAGATCTTGTCAAAACAAGGAAGAGGAAATAAAAAGAAATGTGCAAAAGGTTGGCTGTCAATCAAAATGGAAAATTAAAACTGCTTAGCTGGAATTCCATATTGGCTTTAAATGCTAGGTTTCTCAATTTTTTCTCATCTATGTATACTTCTGGTAAACTTAAAAATCTCCAGCTATTCCGGAAGCTGAGGCAAGGATCGCTCAAGGCCAGGAGTTTGATTTCAGCCTGGGCAACACAGAGAGCCCTGTTTCTTAAAAAATTAACAAAATAAAAATTTTAAAAAATAAATAAAATCTCACTGTCTCCTCACCATGGTTTAAGGTTTTCCCCTATTCCCAATTTGAGAATCACAGTAGCCATACCAGCTTAAAGTTTCCCTGTGTTAATTTCTTTGTTTATATTATGGAAGTTATAGGACGTACAGAATTGCAAGTATCAAAAAATTTTACAATACTGTTTCACACCTGAAAATTATTGCTTTAAATAAATATGTAAGCTACTAAAAAGTGGTATATAATAAGTTAAACAACTGATTGACTTTCTACGCAAACAATTGTATCTATGGCACACAGATTATCCTCATACCAATTTCTATCAAAACAGAACCATCTGTTTCCACTCACTTGGTCTAATGTAGAATTCTTAGGTAGCAGTTGTAGTGACATGGAAAAGAATCTGACGAGATCTGGAATCAAATCCCATCTGAGAACCTGAGCAAGGCACTAATTCCCTCTCTGTCTCTCATTCAAACTGTGTTTAAGAATGGTCAAATAAGAGATCTCTAAATTCTAAAATCTCCTTAGTCAATCACTAACTCAGCCTGCTAGCTCCAGAAACAGTTTAAATCATCAGCACAATACCAGATCTAAACATCAGTCACTCACGAGATCTTAAATGCTAAATTCAGTCACTAGTTTCTGAGGCAATCTGAGTTAAAAACAAAGGTGAAGTGAGTGGAAGGAGAGATAACATAAGAGCACGGATTGTAATCTGAGTTGACCGATACTAGGAGTATGCATTCTCCAAAGTACAGTACAAAGACAGCCTTATGAGTGAAAGGATTTCAAAATAAGTAAACACATACAGGACAGTAAGAGTTAGGCAATGATATAATGTGCCTCATTTACTTCTTAGAACTCAAGGGTTGTGCTGGGAAAGAAAGAACCACTGTTATTATTGTCCTTTCCAAATTCTATTTATGTAGTAAGTTTTCTTGCCATTTCACCAGAGTACTAAGTCCTACTTGCTTCTCTAATTCTAACTCTAGGTCAACAACCTCCTAATTAGCCCACTAAGAACAATCTCCCCTCTAGGGCTGCTAGGAGATAAAATATTAATATCATTTATTTAAAATTATATTACAACATATTAATAGTTATAAAATCATAAAATGATAGAGCTAGAAAAGTACTTATAGAAAGCATCTATTCAACTCTAATTGTATAAGGAAACTAAAGCCTAAAGAAGTTAATCAACTGGTAAAAGGTCAGATTCCTTATCTAACCACTCAAGTTAATCAATACAAAGATCCTTGCTGGCTACAGTATTTATGGACTGAGAGGTGGAAACGTGTTTAAAACACAGGCCTTTCTTATATTCACTCAAATACTAATTGAGCATCAACTATTTACCATGCCAACCACTAAGGTTCCTATAAGTCCTTTTAATGTAACATTAGCTAATTCTCAGTTTCACTTAAAACATCCTTTTACTTGCAAATCTGCAAAGTACCCTTCCTTGGTCAGCCTACAAAAACTCTATAAATAACTTCAAAGAAATGGATATTTTCTCAAAGAAACAGCATAGATCCAATTCCAGGAAACTGCTGGCAGTGAGGGAGGAGACAAGAAGGAAATGCTACACATGCCAGGGGAAACAGCCACTCCTGTGCTGACACTCAAACGCCTCACCTTAGAAAATCAGTGACAGTTCAGGTGAAAGAGGAAAGAATGAAAAGAAAAGAGATTCTCCAGACTTTTGTTACACTTCTAAATTATTAAAACTACCAATATGAACATCTATTTTAAGAGTCATTCTACAGAAATTCACCAATTTTAATAATGATTTTGGATCCTCAAAGTACAAATTACTTGATTAATAAGTCTGAGTCTCATTTTTCTTGTCCATGTGTTCTTTTATTTATTTTTTATTTTTTTGAGACAGAGTCTTACTCTGGTGCCCAGACTAGAGTGCCGTGGCATCAGCCTAACTCACAGCAACCTCAAACTCCTGGGCTCAAGCAATCCTTCTGCCTCAGCCTCCCGAACAGCAATGCCTACAGTATACAAAAAACTCAAATCAATTTTACTTAAATGGTCACACTGAGGAAGGACCTAGTAAAAGCTAGGCCTTTACTAGTTCACATCACAATTCTGAATATATTTCTACTCAATGCACAGGTACCAGAAATTGTGTTTTCTTGCTTGGGTTTATGACTAATTGGTAATTAAGACCAGAAACAGAAAGACAGCAGTAATCCTGGTTAATGGGACCATTTGCATATTGTTATTATAAAAATAACAGAATAATGATACTAATAGTAATTTTATTTAAAATGAAAAAACCCTAAAAAGTATGGTAGTTTACACTGAACTTGTTTACAGTTTCCCCTCATTTTTCATAGATGATAAAAATTAATTCTAATAACACAAACAATGACTTTCAAAACTAATTTTTTTGAAAACTTAGATCAAATACTACTATGTTGTCAGGAAACTGCTTTACTCTAAAAATTGAAAATCTCCATTTTTATTTAGAAAAACATTAAAAAGATATCTTACAATCTAGAAGTGACGATTAACTGTTCAGTTTAAATATTTCTACATCTGAAAAATCATTAAGATTGTGAGTGCAAAGTCCAATGTGGAAATTCACACACGTGAATCTCTTTTCATAATCAACTAAAAAATGTTTTTAATTATACCAGTTGTAACTCATCAAACCCCAAAATGACAGAAATTCAAGCATCTCATTACCAAAAAAATAAAATATTCTTTATAGACTGCAAAAAAAGTTCAGCCCAAAACAATCAACAACAATAAAAACATAATAATTTACAACTAAAAAAGAAAAAGAAGCCTTTGGAGAAGATATCTATTATACTTAATAGTATTGTCCAATCTACTTATAAGATTTATAAACATTCATTCCCTGTACCTAAATATATACCGATTAAAAGGAGCTCCATTTTAATTTCAAAATTTTAAGCTTCACATATAGAGCATTTAAATCCATTGCTATATATAACAAAACCAAACTTACGTGTGTCAGCATATACACACTTATTCCCTAGCCCGTCCAGTGGGGCCTAGAGGAGGCCATACCCCAGTAGCAATGAGCACATCAAGCATGCAGATCTTGGTTTCCAAGACCATTCTCCAATAAAAGGAGCCAGGAGTACCCTAGAGAAATGGCTGATTCTAGGACAGGGGTGGAGAAAATACAAGATGAGCCTGAGCTATTTAGTAGTATCAAAAAGCAAAAAGTACCCCCCCCCCAAAAAAAAACAGGAGCATGTCAAATGTAATAGAAACAGAAAGAAACCTGAAAAGGCTCCAATGCCAAAACCTGGAAAAAATCTGACCAATAAAACAATGTACTATTAAATTATAACCCAAAGTATAAAACAAATCATACTGATATAAATAAATGTGAGAAAAGAGGTAAATCTTTCTTACAGAAAAAGTCCAAATAATTTATACAGATACTCCCTCCCTCTGGGGGTGCGGGGGGAGCAGTCGCTTTACAGCGGAGAAGGTCAGCAGGTAACCAAGGTCAACATCGACAGTGACCAGTCATGTTGACAGTACGTACCCTTGATATAATATGAGGAAAACAGTACTCTACCTCTGTGGTCTTCCTCCCAAAAACCCATAACCACAGTCTAATAATGAGAAAAACATCAGACAAATACCAACTGAGGGACACTGTACAAAATACCTGACCATTAGCCTCAAAACTGTCAAGGTAGGTCATAAAAGACAAGGAAAGACTGAGAAACACAAGTCAGAAGAGATTAGTAACCAGGCACAATGACTGAATGCATGTGGTATTCCGGACGGGATCCAGAACAGAAAGAAGTATCAGTGGAAAAACTAGTGGAATTCAGATAAAGTCAGGAGTTTAGCTAACTGTAATAAACCAATGTGAGTTCCTTAGTTTTTACAAATGCATCATGGTGACATAAGATACTAGTAACAGGGAAAGTCAGTGAGGAATACATAAGAACTTTCTAGACTATCTTTACAACTTTTCTGTAATCTAAAATTATTCTAGAACAAAAGATTTAATTTTTAAAAAGCCACACTCATGTGGATATATCAATCTAAAAAATATTTTTTTGTCATAACTAAAAATGTAACAAAATGGAAAAGAATTTCATAGATCCAGGCATGGGACATTCTGCCTCTGAATCTCTGAAACTGGATTCAAATTTGGGAATGATTTACAGACTAGACACAAGAACCATTCATTATTTTAAAAGCATAAAACCTTCCTTTCTACTTGCTCCTTATCCACATTCAAGCGATCAAGAAGTACTGATTCTTGCTCCTCCACACCTCTGTGCCACTATCACGCACCTAGTTAGAGGCCCTCATCCCTGGAGATGAAGCGGTAGCTTGTCTCCTATTGATACTGTTTCCAGTCATATCAACTGTACACAACTGTCATATTGCTTAAAAACAAAACTTACATACACACCCCCAACACACACACAGACTGACTAAAAACCACAAAGTAGTCACTGATACTGGCCTTTACCTACCTCTCAGTACACCTTCCCTAAGCACCCTACTCTCTAACAAATTTATTTCCAGAAGCCTGCACACTTTTGTGCTTTTTGTTTTGCATCGTGTACCAAACCGTGAGCTTCTAAAAGACAGGGAATAGCACATTTTATTTATTTAGATTCATTGTCCACAGACTAGCACAGGGCTTTCTGCGTAACAGGTGCTTAACACTATGTTTTTTAATTTTCTTAAAAACTAAGTTTCCACATAAAATCAATTTGACAATCTCAAAAAAAGAGCTCTTAATAATCAGATGCATTCGCATCACCTTTTCAATTGCATACAACTCAGGTGACCAGCACCAAACTGAACTAGACTCCTTAGATAAGCCTTTTCATTGATTGCAATGGTGAGCCCACATGGAAAAAGCAGCCAAAGGAATGGTATAATAAATGCAATCTGTGTGTATACAGACTTTGGGCATATGGTATAGTCTAACTTTGAAACCAGCATTTATGCTCTCCATCATAAATTACACTAATACTCAAAGTATAGGAAATAGGAAAGCACACTATAGATCTTTGATTTATCCAACAATTTGGGGCACAGTCAGAAGCAAAATTTCTATTAGCCAAGCCCTGGCTCTTCTCAGGACTCAGATTCCATTAACTGGTCACCTCTTACTTTCTTGCTTACCAGATTGGCATCAACCTACACACACTTCACAATGAAGCCAGACCAGAACAATACCAAAGTGGAAAAGAAAGGCAGTCAAGCTAAACAGGAGCTGAGTTACCTGAAACCTGAGATTTTGGGTCAACACCTGATTCCAAAACAATCCATAATATAGTTAATCCTATTATTCGTGGATTCTATATTTGTGACTTTGCCTATTTTCATCAGGCTCATTCGAGGACATGCACAGAGCAGCAATAAATTTGAGTTGTCCAGTACACACGTTCCCAGCTGAGGCTGAACAAGGCAACATTCTGCCTTCTTGTTTCAGTTCTTATACCATAAAAAAGAAAGGCATATTCACTACCACGTTTCCCATTTTTTGGCTTTCTTTGGTGATTTCACTGTTTAAAATGGCCCTCAAGCATAATGCTGAAGTGCTGTGTAGTGTTCTTTAAGCACAATAAACAATAAAGCTGTGATTTGCCTTACAGAGAAAATGTGTGTCAGACAGGCTCCCTTCAGGTATGAGTTACGGTGCTCCTGGTCGTGAGCTCAATGTTGAGGAATCAACCAGACATATTAAATAAAGTGTCTTTAAATAGAAGCACATATAAAACAAAGCTGTATGTTGATCAGTTGACAAAAATGTGACCAGGGGTTTGCAGGAAACCCTGTATGTCCCCTAGAGGCAATGGTTCATTATTCTATAATCCAGTGGTCACGATGACTTTATAAAATATAACTACGGCAAATCACAAACTGATACTGCAATAACAATAACTAATAACAATATAAATTAATACTACACAGTGAACCTCCTATAACAAATTGCAAAATGCAGGGCAAGAAACAAATAAAACATTCTAAGGAAAAGAACGAGGATTATAGGGGCAATTTTCTAGACCCAACTTCCACCTGTGCCCAACTGTTTTTATTAATAGTGTTAGTACCAGGATATTTTATAAAGTTTTAAAATCATGTTTTCATTAAGTCACATCTGTTTGTGATAGCAATTCTGTCCCCTAAGAACTTCTGAATATTATTTCTCTAAAACAAACAATGGGCTAGCCTACCTATACTAAGCAATTCCACTCTATGAAGTGCTTACACAAAATTGGACAGTCTAATACGTAAAGCAATTCTTCTTTGAGACAGAGTCTCACTATGTTGCCCTAGGCAGAATACAGGGTGTCAATCATCATAGCTCAATGCAACCTCAAACTGCTGGGCTCAAGCAATCCTCCTGCCTCAGCCTCCCAAGTAGCTGGGACTACAGGCCCGTTCATAAGAATTACATTTACTTTTGTTTCTTCTGGACCTGTTCTTGACAATCACACCAGAAGACAACCAATAAACAGGAAGATGTACATTCTACTACTGAAAATATGTAATATGAAATCTGGATTCACTTCTGTACCCCATGCCCCTCAACCCCAGAAGTGGTTTACAAGAAAATCATAAACAAAAAAAGGTGAAATTCCATTGTAAATATTAAAAACAGGCATTCAATAGGTAGTAATTAAACATGGACCACCACATGTATTAAGATGTTTTGAAGGATTTGGAAGCAAAATGGAAATGAGGAAAAATAATTGGAAATAGCATTATTTTCAACCCCCTCCAAGTTAGCAAATATTTTGACTTTCTCCTTCTTAAAGGATCATAATGCTTCCTAATTCAAAATATAAGCAATGAGTTAAAAAAAAAAAAAAAACCTTTCCCAAAAACAAATACAAGGAACTACTATTTTCGACATCTATTCTTTCATTAACCCTTGCATAACCACCTATTTTAAAGATAAAGAATGGGCCCCAGTATTCAAGAAAATCTATTTATTGATACACACTATTAAATATAAATATGGTTTAAGGGCTATTTTTCAATATCAAATGAATTACTCTCTAAATTTTCCAATTCAGTAAGCAATATAACAATGTCTGATATATATCTCATGTAATATCTAATTTATCTTTGTTCTCTTTAACCTAAAAGAAAACTAAGCATTTCCTAACATCTTAAAAATTCACAAAATACACCTATTATAGAAAAATTTAAATATGGATAGGAAAAAATAAGAAATTTCAAATTATCTACAATCTCCCAACCCAGAAATAGGATTTTTAAAGATTTCTGAGGGCCATTTATTAGTCATGTATGCCAGGCAATGCAGAAAACTCTTTCTTCACTTTTCATCTAATTTAATCCTTGCAAATACCTGTTAATCTGCAATGGAATCTCTTCAAAGAAAACTTAAGGCAATAAGAGATTAAGTATCTTGACTAAAGTCACACACCTAATAAGGAACAAAGCAAAAATTTGATCCCGTATGTGGAGACTACTTTTACTCACATGTATGTGAGCACATGAGTGTTATTTTTAAACAAAAATTCAACTACAGTACGCATTCTGTTCTGTAATCAGCTTTCATCACTGACATCTAACCATAAATATCTTCAGGAGCAACTACAAAATAATCTTCTATTCCAAATTCTCTCTTTACTCCCTCAAGCCATTCATTTTAGATACATAAGTTCTTCCTATTTTTTTCCACAATATTGCAATGCTGCAATATTTCTTGGCCACTTGATAACTATGTGACCTTAGGTAAGTTAGTTGTCTCCTCAAACCCCTAGAAACACTGGGTATTATCCTTGTTTTCCCAACGTTTTTCCAAATTCATGAACAAAAAATACTATTTCATGCAAATTGCATATTTTTAGTGAAAATCATTTTTTCATATATTTTAAACCATTTGTATTTCTTCTTTTTGTATTTCCCTTTTCCTTTATTATTGATATGTTTG
>VSMD01101975.1:0-14180 GCA_008750895.1 Mirza zaza
GCTTCTCACAGGTGCCCAGAGAATGATGTCCAGCCACACTGGCACACATACCTGGCGCCCATCTGGGTGCTCTGAGCCCTCCCCCACCTTTGTCCCACTTCACTCTGCGGGGAAGGCCTTCCTTCCCTTTTCCTCCTTACCCCTCTCACCTGAGAAGTCCTGGCTGGAAACTCCTACTCACCTGCCAGGGCCCAAATCCAAGGTATGTCTAGACACTGGCCTCCCCCGCTTCCTGGACCAAGGATCCTACAGCCTTCAGGGCGCTCTGCCCACCACTGTGAGAAGGCCACATGCGGGAATGGAGGGTAGGACTGCCGCTGTTTTTCCTGTAAAACTCCACTTTTGAAGAAGTCAGGGGTGTCATTAATACTCAGCTCAACAGTTTAAACAAAAAAAAACTGACAGCCAATAAATAAAGGCCTGAATAGATGTGGGAAAGAGCGCTGCGGCTCACACCTGCAGTCCTAGCACACTGCAAGGCCCAGGTGGGAGGATCACTTGAGCTCCAGAGTTTGAGGCTGCAGTGAGCTATCATGGCGCCACCGCACTCCAGTCTGAGCGACACAGTGAGAACCTGTCTCAAAAAATAATTAATTAATTAAAAACCAATGAAATAACATTGCAACTAGAAATCAATTTCAGGGAAATACATGTTCCAACTCTCAGCATCTCTGTTTACATCTGCATGATTCAGGGCACATGTTTACATCTGAACTGTAAAATGGGGACAGTGATACCACTGGCCACACTGAGGACCAAGTGAGGTAAGGTGCTCCAAGTGCCCAGCACGGCAGTGGAATTCCGTCTTGCAGGTGCCACCCCCAACTCCCACAGAGCTGCATTCTCCTATCAGAAGTTGGAGTCAGCCATGAAAAACAATATCAGTAATAGTCCAAGTAGAGGAGGGGACACTTGTATGGCTGAGCAAAAGATCAAAGAGAAGGTAGAGACAGCAAATGAAGGCAGAAAGGTAGGAGGAGGGGACCCTGAAAAGAAGGTATTTTAGCACAAGGATCTCCTTTGGTGGGAAAAGATTCAGCGACCCCAGCCAAAATTATGAAAGCATTGTCTTCGCCTTTGGCAAAAGAAGTGAACATCTGGCCCCTACTCTGTTACCTTGAGCAAGTCATTACACCCAGAGCCCTTGGAGCCCTCCTCTCTGAATAAGGGGGTGGAAGGCTCATTTCCAAGGACACTTCAGTCTCTTCCACTACATCACCCTGCAACTTCTCCACTCATAAAATCTACGAGGCTTTCGGCTGGCTAAAAGGAACATGAAATTAAGATGGAGTCAGAATATTTGAAACAGGCTAACTCTCAAATTCCAGGATGTACAATTAATTAAGTCATTAGCTGATAGGCTTAACTCAAGAAACCTCCCAAGAGAATATGTAAATTAATTGCTTTCAAAGGAGTTAGCATTTTAAAAGGCCCCTCGGGATCCGGCTAACATCTTCTCTCCCCCCACATTTGTTGCCTAAAACAACAAAAGGAAAGAAGAGGGGTTTGGGTTGTTTTTGTTGTTTGGGGGTTTGTTGGTATTTAGGACTACAGCAAATAGCAAGATGGGATAAATGTGACAGTTCTGTGACCAACGCTTACTACATAGTTTTCTTTAGCTTGTATAGGGCTCAGAGTAGAGGAAGGTTCGGTGTATCTCTATACAATGGATGTTTTCTAAGCCTGCTGGGAAATGGGTGTAAATTGTAAGAACAGAGCAGGGAACAGAGGAAGTTTCAGGTTGGGGGAGGTGCATCTTGCAGGATCCTACAAACAATAGGCACCACTAACCCCCCTCTCCCAGTTTACAAGTAGTTTTAAAAACCTAGCTCTACTTGAGAGGCCCCAGAATTCTGGAGGCAGAAGCTGAAGAACCGTCACAATTTACCAAATGGATAATCGGTCCTGAAAAAAATGATCTACCATGTCTAACCGGCATCTAATAACCTTAGCAATTTCTACTCTTAAAAACAACTACCCTTTCCCACCAAAAAGAGGAATGGTGTGTCTGCAACTATCGAGTAAAGATAAGAGTAAAATCCCACGGGATTCTGACTCATTTTTGCACTTCTCAGCAGAAGTCTAAGCATGTCATAGGAAAAGGTGACATGCTTTGAAAACCCAGGCCAACCACAGGTTGCAGTTCATGAATAGAACAGAACGTTTCACAAGAATGCCGTGGTTTAATTGCCCAGGGCTTACAAACATTTTGCAATTTACCATTACCATTTCCACTGGAAGCACCAGGATTTTAATTTGCATGATCAAACTGCCTAAATGGTAGCTTCAGCCTGAGCAGAATTTGTTAACATCTTCATAAATGCACCCCATTGTAGCGGGTACATAAGTCTTTACAGAACGGTGTTTTGGTGTGACGCCTGCATTTTAGAAGTACATACTTTTTTCCTTTTTCAATCAACAAAACTATGTTCTCAGAATCCAGTAAGTCACAGGCACTGGAGATAGAAAAGTGAGTAAGATACTGACCCTGCCCTCCAGGCACTCACAGTCTAGCATTTCTTTTGTAAGCTTATTTTCTCTTAATTCTATATCTATTTATATATTCACTTATTAGCATTTATTTATTCTAGCACGGCTCAAACATTTTCATGCTGTAAATTATACTATTATTTCTTCTCTAAATGAGCACTTTGTTAACAATTATCTGAAAGCAACTATTTGGTGCTTAACTGTGCATGGACTGAATTAATCTACATGCAAAATGTGTCCTAATGAACTCAAACAACCATCCTGTATTTACTGAGATCCATGACTTGGGGGCAATACCCTTCCCTGGGTTATAACCCACAAAAAATCCAGGGGTGGGGGACTCGATCAGCACTGTCAGAAAAGAGGAATTGTGCTCACTCACCTAAAAAATGTCTTTACCAAGGCTGGGTGCGGTGGCTCACGCCTGTAATCCTAGCACTCTGGGAGGCCGAGGCAGGCAGATTGCTCGAGGTCAGGAGTTCAAAACCAGCCTGAGCAAGAGCGAGACCCTGTCTCTACTATAAATAGAAAGAAATTAATTGGCCAACTAATATATATAGAAAAAATTAGCCGGGCATGGTGGCGCATGCCTGTAGTCCCAGCTACTCGGGAGGCTGAGGCAGGAGGATCACTTGAGCCCAGGAGTTTGAGGTTGCTGTGAGCTAGGCTGACGCCACGGCACTCACTCTAGCCTGGGCAACAAAGCGAGACTCTGTCTCAAAAAAAAAAAAAAATGTCTTTACCTACTAGGCTGTGAAGTTTGATTTTTACACTTATAAGAATATAAAAAAGTAAAGTACTGTGCCTGAAATCTGTTAAGACACAGATTTCCCCATTACCTCCACTCTCCTCTTCAAGTTGAATATGGAAAAAGAATCTCTCAAATCACTTTGTACAGAAAGTACTGGAAATTACATTTCTACTAAGTTGATCTCAGATAGTTAACTATGGAGCATCACAACATCAGGCTCGAGACTGGTACTACCCAGGGACCTGGAGTCGAGTCTGACATTGGCACTAACGAGGTATATGCCACTGGTCAGGTCACTTCACCAGTCTAGGCAGATAGATTACTGCAAAATCCTATATTGTAAATACAAAAATGAAGGAAATTGGTGGCTTTTATTCCAGTAAGAATAGAGAAAGTCAATTGTCAGTTTTTTGTCTCGATATATTTCCCCAAAGATGCAGTTTTTATAAACACTTGGATGATGGTTTTCTAATAGCAGAGAGATCTTCCCTTTTAACCTTGTGTCTCCCTACATGCTTGTACAAAGGAGAGTTTAGCCACGTCTTTTTTCTCTGAATTTTACTAAGGAATAATCCCGATGCCCACGCTTACCCCATATAAAGAATGGGAAAATACAAAGGACGTAACCTGTTTCGGACAAGCTTTATGTTCTTTCCAGCCTCACGATAAACCATTAGCTCTGTAAGAAGTACATATTTTCTTTGCTCCTGCATCTGCCCTTTGAATAACAAGTTTGAACTTCTGGGGCTCCACCCCATTTTTTAACTTCGCCAAAGAACACTTTGCTACAACTGACCCAACAGTGCTGGAATCTGCCAGGCAAGAGAAAGCAAATCTTCAGAAAGTGCCACCTGCTAACCCTCCTCCCCAAAGTAACCCACAGCCCAACTTCCATTTCAGCCAGCTCACTGACCCTTCCCGCCCCCCAGCCCACGCTCTAGTAAGCGATGTAATGGGAGGTTATTAAACCGATTTCCTCTAAAATTTACAGAGCGCGATCTAAGCAAGAAATAACAAGATGGGTTTCCTGCTTGATGAAATTAAAAAACAATGTCATCACAACTTTAAAATGTTCATGGGGTTTTCTGGAATTTCAATGAAGGACCACATTCATCTGTAAAGTTCAAAAATGCAAAAACAAACTTTTAAATCCAAAATATATAGTATGTAAATATACATTGCATATATATATATGTATACATTCTTTAAATACTGGTAAGAAGAACAGATAAAAATCTTTAACCAACTTTCCCTGGTTCTCTGTACAGTAATAATCATAGTACAAATGGACACCCAAAAACAGTAACTGGGACTTTAGGATGTCTGGAAAGAAGAGGCAAAAGACTCTATCTGTGGGGGAAAAAATAGAAGGAGGTACATTTACTGAGCATCTACTGTATGCGGAACTGTATGCTAAGCATTTGATACATATCCATTCAGCTAAATCTCAGAAAATGCAAGAAGCAAGTCTTCTTTTCCTCATTTTTCAGGTGATGAAACTGAGCATGAGAGGGGTTGAATAATTTGGCCAAGATCACACAGTCAATTGGAAAGCTGGGGTTTGACTCAGCCTAACTTACTTCAAAGCCCAAGAGCTTAAATCACTGTGCTAAAAACCATACAGTGTTTATCATGCCCAAAGAAGAGTTTCTTTCTAAAAATGGCATCTCCTCCCATTCAACAAACAGAAGATCTCAAAGTAAATCTAGACACTTTTCCAACAATCTACACATCTGGCAATTCCAAATCTTTAAACTAAAGTTGCCCTTTTATGTGTGGATTAAGATGTCTGACTTTAATAACCCCCACCCATCCGATTGGGTCTACTTGCCTAACTACAGGTCCACCAAAGTAAATCTACTAATTCCCCAAGGCATTAAACCCTGAGCAGGTTAAAGCTTCATCCTCCATGGACTTAAGAACTGTTTTCCAGAAACTATGCCAAATCCATGGGTGGTTTTGGTCACTGGACATTTCAAAATACATGACAGCACAAATTTAGCAAAATAAGTCCTATTGTTTTTAGCCCCAAACATATACAACAAATATCCTGTAGTTCTACACACTGAAACACTGCAAACAGAGTGGGCAAACATTTTGGCCGTTCTGAATAAGGAAATGCTTGTTTTTCTCTCATGGTCACACAACAAATGGTGAAGAGATAAACATCAGTAACATCAGCCTTTCCCCAAGTCCAACATCCACCAACTATTATTTATTTACATCTACTCTTTGAAGGACTCTTTTTTTTTTTTTTTGCCTCTTCCCCACCAACATCTCAGCAGGTGTCCCACATTAAACTGTTGAATATCGTACCCGATTGTTTAACAAATATCTTTGATGTGATCTGGGGCTGGTTATTTTTTAGTTAGGGATTGAAATCCAATACCGTGTGTATTTAACCCCCTAAGCACTAGAGCAGGAGAAGGACGACTCCGAGGCGCGGGGCTGCCCAGTGGGTGGGCGACGAGGGCGAAGTCGGTCCCAGAGGGACGGCTGCGGCCACGCTTCCCGCGCGTCCCCTCGCAGGTAACTCACCAGGATGCCCATCACGTCCCTCCAGAGGCGGGAGAACGCCTCGGACGTGCCAGCGCCCGGCTCGGGTTCCTGCGCGGGCTCGGGCTCCGGCTCCGGCTCCGGCTGCGTCTCCCGCTCCGGCTCCCGCCCCGGCGCGGGCTCGGGCCCCGGGCCAGCTGCTCCCGCGTCCTCCATGGCCGCGTCCCGCGCGCCGGCCGCGCGTCCCGGTCCCCGCGGCGCCCTCGCCCCGCACGGAGCGCGGCCGGCCCTCGGCGCCGGGTCCCCGCCCGCCGCGTCACCGAGCCGCGCCCCCGCGCCGCACGCCCGGCCACCCGGCGGGGGCCCCTCGCACGCGCCCGCACCGCCGCCCTAGGTGGCCGCGGGCAGCGCCACTGACAACTCCTGAAACTGTCCCGTCCCGACTCGGCTCTGCAACAGGGGAGCAGGAGGCGAAGTCCGCACCACCGAGTGGCACGGCGGGGACTTCTCCCAGCCCAGAAGCAACGAGACCCGCAGCAAAGGCGTTTCTTCCCGGGACGGGGACCAGCGGAGTAAGGCACGCCACCCTTCTCCCCTAGCAAGTCCGGGCAGGGCCCCGCAGGGTGACCGCGGCGCCCCTGGAGCTTGGAGGGAGCTCCCGGGACCCCTCTCCGCAGAATGAGCTCTTCCAGCTCCACATGACTCTCCCCTCGAGGCTAAAGAAAGCGTTTAGCAACAAAAGGTGCTCTGATGTCAGGCTCTTTGCATGGAAATGAGCCGCGGACAGGAGAACAAATCGCCTGTTGAAAGAGCAGCGGCGCCGCGCTCCCGGCCCGCACGGGGTCCCGGCACGCCGTTCACGGACACGTTTTGGTCACACACACTCGACAAAGTTAATCTTTAAGCGACTCCTCCCGAAAGGGTTCGCGAGTAGTTCGTTACCATGCACACATCGCCCCTTGTGAAGCCGAGCGACCTAAGGAATCACAACCCTGCCTGTGTCAGCCAAGACTGCGCTGAAAAACAAGTGTGAAAGCTTGGGCACGAGCCACTGTTTGGATCATGTTTATGACCGGGGGCACTCTGGCTCCTGAGTGCCCACAGTGCCATGCATTGCCAGGGCTTTCAGCGGATGCGGGGAAGTGTGCTTTGGGTTCTGAGGGTCCCCTTACGTTAAGAAACTCAGGGAAGGGCTACTTTCAAAACTAAATGTTAATGGTTGTGGCCACTCGGCCTACACACACACTTGGGGCCCTGTGTGTGTTTTTCCAAGGGGAAGGGCATGGCGGATTTATTTTCTGAGGGATAACAGCCCTGTAGAGATTATTTTTCCTTTTGTGAGTCTATCTTTAAAAACCACTCAGAGAAATTTCCCTGGGAGACGACAAATACTTGTCACATTTGATCTGGTGATTGATCACTTTGTGAAACAGTGAAGAAACTATGAGGAGGAATCTGCTCCTAAGTTAAAAAGCTGTGTGGTTAAAAAAAAAAATATTTATATATATATATATATATATAAGAAAGAAAAGAGAAAGAGGTGCTCCAGTGGAGAGAGCCCTGGCTTGATTCTGCGGCCTCTCCCATTTGTTGTTTTTTGGCTTTTTTTTGTTTTGCTTTGTTTTGTTTTTTCCTTCTGAGCCCACATAAAAGAAAGAGGATCAAAGCAAGTCCTTGGAATCCCCTTGCTAAAAGCATGAATTGCCAGGAGCACCAGTCAGTGCAATGGAGAGAGTCCTTACAGGAAAGTTCAAAATGTTAAAACTTTTTAAAAGTGTATAAGCACAATTCCTAATGATAATATTTTTAAAAGGAAACAAAAAGAATGAGAAACTCTTCCCTTGATAGTATCAAGGCATTGTGTTGGAAGTGGAAAGAGCACTGGACTCTGAGTCAATATAGTAGGCCTGGTGCTTTCCTGGGCTGATGCCAGAGTTAGGCCAGATGGGTTTCCAAGGTTCCCTTGTGCTCCACGCCGCTGTGAATCCCAATAAATTCCATTAAAGCAGGTGGGCTTTAATAAAAAAGTTGTCATGTCTATAAGAAAAAAAAGTAAATGATGAAAAAAGGTAAATAGTTTTTACAGTCAATTTGACGGGTATACTTAAGAATTTCAATTTGTTAGCCATGTGATACTTTTTTAAATTCAAGAAAATGCACGGAACTGTGCTGCTTCCAAGGGGCAGTTTGTTCTCTGCATAAATACTGTCTGGTAAGTGACCAGGCCAGGAGTCACGCCAGCAGGGCAGCCACGGTTGGGATAAGGTTGCCTCTCCAGCTCCAATCAGGAATTTTTTTCTTCTTGACTCCTCAGATGACCTAGGGCAAAGCATTTGATCTTTGGGGCTGCAGTTTCCTCATTCAGAATGAGACAAGGCCACACCAGTTGCCACCCACTTCCCCAGAGGTGACAGTATGTTTAAGTGACAGGGTCATCTAAAGACATATACAATTTAGTGACAACACATACACACACATCAATGTTATAAAACCTTAGCCAGCATTTTGACACTAATAGAAATCAAGCTACCCTAGATATCTAAGCTCTTTTTCCTGGTGCTCCCTAATAAATGGACTTAGAAATGAGATAATATAATATGCATATAATATGAAATTTGTGTTTGATGTATTGCCTAAAGTTACTTTGATACTTCAATAATTTTGATAATTATTTTAAAAATCAAGCCGAACTTTTTTACTCATCAACTTCTGTGCATTAACTCAAAAGTAGTGTCATTACAGCTCCCAAGATTGAGTCTTTTCTCCTTTAGTTAACTTCATTATTTTCTTCTAAAAGTTCCTTCAGGGTTTATTAAACAAAGTTGCCCTTTCACGGTCGTCACCATCATCATCATCATCATTACTTCAGAGTTCCATAGGGTAACATTTACCAACATTTTATAATAGAATCCTATCCCATGAGGGTAGGAAAGGGCCTTGAAGAACATCTGGGTCAAATCTTTCATTTTGTAGATGAAGAAATGGGCTCCAGAGAACCTGAAGCTTGAGTTTGGGTGAATGTAACTACATGGGGCAGAATCAAAGCAAGAACAACCTGATTATTTTTGAAGTTCTTTCATCTATATTGTACTCCATTTGATTCCCACCAAGCTCTGCAAGGAAGGCAGATGTAGATACTCCACTGAAAATGAATGAGTACACAGGAATCCTGTTCTCCCTCTTCCCCGTCCATCAGGGCTCTTGTCCAGCTGGTTGGAATTGTTATGATGTTGGTGAGTCAATTCCAAGGAAAGGGATGTAGAAGAGGATTTGCAGGATTTCTAGTAGAGACCCAAAAGTTGATTGTGAAATCAATTCTGTGGATCCTGATAAACACTTATTGTAACAAATGAACAGAAAACTATCAGAATACATTCAGTGAGAATATTGATAATGTAGCAATCTCAGCAAGTGTTATTTATTGAAAATTGGTCTCCATTATATTGTTATACATGTAAATGTACAACACATATACATGTTTATACTGGTTTGCTTTGTAAAACGTTGTTCTTACAGTGGGCCAGGCTTACAAAAGTTTAAAAGCCACTAGTCTAGAAGTTGTAGGGTATTTTGGGTATAGTGGCACCCTATTTAGGTCATTATGCCAACATAAGAAAGATAACTAGTTTATTGCTTAGCAGTATTAAAGAAAATTAACTAGCTCTCTGGGAGGCCGAGGTGGGCGGATCCTTTGAGCTCAGGAGTTCGAGACCAGCCTGAGCAAGAGCGAGACCCCATCTCTACTATAAATAGAAAGAGATTAATTGGCCAACTAATATATATATAGAAAAAATTAGCCGGTCATGGTGGCACATGCCTGTAGTCCCAGCTACTTGGGAGGCTGAGGCAGCAGGATTGCTTGAGCCCAGGAGTTTGAGGTTGCTGTGAGCTAGGCTGACGCCACGGCACTCACTCCGGCCTTGGCAACAAAGTGAGACTCTGTTTCAAAAATAAATAAATAAATAAATAAAAATTTAAAAAAGAAAATTAAAATGGAGAACAGGACTAAAGAATCCCTGAGCAGACAAAACCAGTTAAGACTCATAAGTGACTTCAACCTTGCTTGATGCACAAACATCAGCAAAACTTAACTTGAGCTATTTCTTGTAAATGCTTACATTGGAGAAAAATAGAACTTAAGCTCAACAAATCAGAAGTAGTCAACAAATTTATGTAACTAGGGGCTTTCCAAGGGGATAGACAAATAAAGCAATTGTATAATTGCAACCAATGAAATGTTTGCTTTGCTTTACTTCTGTGCCCGTTCTGTAAAAGGCTCCCCCTTGCATTCCTGAGGTGGAGCTCCTGTACCCCTTCTGGTTTGGAGCTGCCTGATTCATGAATCCTTTTTTGCTCATATAAACTCTTCTTAAAAAAAATTATTGTGCCTCGGTTTACTTTTTTTACAATAGTAAAGGTACGGTTTTGTAGTAGAAAGCACAGATATAACGAAGTCAAAACAAAGCTTGCTTTTCATTTTTACTCAAGTTTCTATAAGATATTGGCCAAGTTATTTATCCCATCTATAAAATGCAAAAACTCCTCCCAGATAATGCAGGCACTTCTATGAATTAGAACCTTTTTCCTTTTTCCCTCCCTTTGCTCTTCCTTGGCCTACCACTCATTGGGTGAGGCTGTATCTATAAATATGAAATTTCCTTGTTCATACCTACGTCTCTTGGCTCACACAGAGGAGTACTTCCTAGCCCTGGAATGTGGTTGCTGAGTGATGGGGTTGGGGAGGTGACCTCTAGCAGGCCGGGATGATTAGGATACTTCAGTTTTCATAGTAAAGATAGTAATGGCAGCAATAACAATAGCTATTAACATTTATTGAAAACCTACTCTCTGCCAGACATTGTGATCACTTTTTAAAAACATTTCTCAAAATGGAATTCATCATTTCCCACCATGATCCAACCCTCCCTCCTTCTTTTCCATTTCACTTCACCCATTCATTTATTCAAGCTATCAATCACATGCTTCCCTTTGCTCACCATCACTCTCGCCTAAACCATGGATACACCCTGCTGATCCAACTTCCTAACTCAGGGTCAAATTCACCCACTTCTCTATCTCCATCACCATTGTCAGAGACCCCACTGCCATCTTCTCTTAATAATATTTTACCTAAAGCAGAGTCTCTCAGAGTGTTGACAATACGATGATTAACATCACCAAGGAACCTGATAGAAATGCAAATTTATGAGCCCCGCCCCAAGCCTATTGAGTCAGATGCGCTGGGGGTGGGTCCAACCATTTGTGTTTTAACAGGCCCCCAAGCGGATAATGACGGTGCTCAAATTTGAGAGCCCTGCAAACTATGGGTATGTCAAAATAAGGAACTGGACCACAATGCTGAGGAAATAATGACTTTTAAAATAGAATACAGTCCATTAAAAAGCTACACCAGGTTGTTTTTAAAAATTCACTAGTAAAAGAAGTTGTCATGAGATAAATGATAAGTGAATTGAGATCCCAAAACCAACTATTCAGAGATATTTTTTCTTTCTTTTTTTTTAAAGACTAGTCAAATGCCAAAGTGAGAAGGGGGGAAAGAGGAGAACGAGGAGTTAGATCTGTAACTGACCGTGAACAATCAAGTGAGATAACTCACTGCCTTTGAACCAGCCTGGGGATATCTGGTTTTAAAGGGCAAACAATTAAATAGTGAAATTAAAATGTATTCTCCATAAGGATAGAATGTTTTAGGAACACAGCTTCATTTAAATACTTGTTATTTTATTTATTTATTTGTTAGTTTATTTATTTATTGAGACAAAGCCCCAGCAAGAGTGCAGTGCCTCATCACAGCTCACTGCCATCTCAAACTCCTAGGTTCAAGTGCGTCTCCTATCTCAGCCTCCCAAGTACCAGTAGCTGAGACTACAGGCACGTGCCACTAATTTTTTCAATTTTTTGGTAGAGATGGGGTCTTGCTCTTGCTCAGGCTGGTCTCGAATTCTTGGCCTTGAGCAATCCTCCCTCCTCAGCCTCCCAGAGTGCTAGAATTATATAGGCCACAGCGCCCAGCCTAAATACTTGTTATTTTAAAAAGACAACAACAACACATTTTCTGCTTATAGCAGAGATTAAATTTGAAAGATTACAAATAGTCCAAATTATTTTTTATCATACTGCCTGCCACTGAAATTGAGCAATGAAAATAGATAAGCTCATTTAATTTTTGCCTACACCCAGCAGCCCTCTGGCACTCCTACATGGGCATTCCACAGTGCCTGGGGGAAGGGACTTCAAGGAAAGACTGATATGCGAAAATACTTTTCCCCCATCACAATCCCAAACCAATTTTTTTCACAAATGCCTTAAAGGTGAGCCAAGCCCATGCTAAAGCACTACCTGTTTAAAAGCCCCTTCTTCCGGGAGTGTTTGGTAAAAGCGATGAGAAGAGTTAAGAACAAACTGAAGAGAAATTAAAATAAAGTGAAGGCAGCCGGAACAGGCTCATGAGAGAAGAGAAATGAACGAAGTGAGGATGCAGGGCTACAAATACTTTCCTCTGAAATCTCTTCTAAATGCACGGAGACTGGCCGATTGGGTTTTCATTTGTGTTGATGCTGCGTTAAACACCAAGTTCTGCCTGGGAACTATAACATCAGACACAAGAGCACTGTGACAGCTGTTTCATGTTACACAGAAGGGTCAGACTACATGATTTCTAAAGCCACTTGCACTACGAGGATTTTGAGTAACACACATTGACAGACAAGAAGCATAGTTCTAGGGGGCTGTCTACAGGTGCCCATGAGGATTTAAAAAGTGCGCTGTGCGAACTTCCATACTGTTTAAGGCAAAGAAGCAACAGACTTCGACTCACTATAAAGTGACTTCTGAATTAAGACGAGAGCAGTCGCTCCTGTGGAGAGCTGAGATTATATGAGAGGGACTGCACATTTAGGAGGAGGACAGAGGTGGAGAGAGCATGATCTGTAGAATCATACTCTCTGTGATTTATCTTTTTAGCTTAGGAGAATGTAAGAGGAGAAAAAGAAAAAGAAATGTGTGAATAAGAGAACAGAGATTATGTCAACTACTTCCAAGTTATGCAAGAAAAGACTTAAAAGCACAGCTGGGAAGTATCCACCAACCAGTTTGATTAAACTATCTTGTCTTTTTTATAAACTTTACCCTATGAGAATGCCTACTTGGCTGTCTCTATTGTTAAACATGGTTATGGAAAATAGTTTTTTTTCCATTAAATTTAAATGCTCTAGTTAAAACTGTCACTCTGGCCAGGCACAGTGGCTCATGCCTGTAATCCCAGCATTTTGAGAGGCTGAGGTCAGAGGATCACTTGAGGCCAGGGGTTCGAGACTAGCCTGGGCTACGTATCGAGATCCCATCACTGAAAAAAAAAATTTAAAGTAACCAGGTATGGTGATTCCTGCCTCGAATCCCAGCTACTCAGGAGGTTGAGGCGAGAGGATAGCTTGAGCCCAGAAGTTTGAGGTTGTAGTGAACCATGATGACACCACTGCACTCTAGCCTGGGCAACAGAGCGAGAACCAATCTCTAAGAAAAACAAAAATAAAAAAATTGTTGCTCTGCTTCTTTGAGGTACCGTAATGTAATATGTGTAGGACAAAAAAGTCTCACTTAGATAATTAATCCCAGTAAACACAGATTATTGCAATCTTAACCAGAGTTAAAGTACATTGCAGGATACTTTGGTTGAACAACAGCAACACATTATTTATTTATTTATTCATTCACATTTATGATTAATGGCATTTATTTTAAAAGGTATTGAACTCAGGTGTAACATTCTGGGAAAAATCTATAGTGAATCATTACAAAGGAAAGTATGCTATCTTTTTTACTATTCTTTTTTTTTTTTTAAAATCACAGACTCACTAGATAAATTACTTGGGGAAGACCCATGCATCTCAGATGCGCTGCCCAGCCCTGATGTCAACTCAGCATGTGGCTCTGCTCCATTCTGTACTGCCTTTCAAGGAGAAGCTAACATTTTGTATCACCAAAAGAAAGATTTCTATGCTGGTAAAACTCATCTGCCAGCTATTACAGAGACACCCTCATTCCTATTCCTAAAAAAAAAAAAAAATCAACTTTTCCTTCGGCTATAAAATTCTATTGTTTTAGAATCTCACAAACAGGCCGGGTGGGTGGCTCAAGCCTGTAATCCTAGCTCTCTGGGAGGCCGAGGTGGGCGGATCATTTGAGCTCAGGAGTTCGAGACCAGCCTGAGCAAGAGCGAGACCCCATCTCTACTATAAATAGAAAGAAATTAATTGGCCAACTAAAATATATATAGAAAAAATTCGCCGGGCATGGTGGCGCATGCCTATAGTCCCAGCTACTTGGGAGGCTGAGGCAGCAGGATTGCTTGAGCCCAGGAGTCTGAGGTTGCTGTGAGCTAGGCTGACGCCACGGCACTCACTCTAGCCTGGGTAATAAAGTG
>VSMD01101983.1:0-83454 GCA_008750895.1 Mirza zaza
TAATGCTTCTCTCCAAATGAACGTGTTACTGGCCAAGTCCATAGTGGGGAAAGAATAAATTGGAAAATACATTTAAGCTTCTTTGTATACTTCCTGATGGCAGATTAGTTTAATGTGTACAGCTAAAATAGTTTAACTTGAAGAATTTAACACTTGAAAATATGTAGTGAGTTTAGGCTCTTATTAAGAAATATAACTAAAAAGTGCACCAATACCTGTAATCCAGGTGCAGCTGTTAGGACTAAAAACTGTGTTTGACATTGAATTTAATATTTTATTTTATGACAAGTCATATTTCTCAGTAATAATGCTCTCCATTCTCAAATATTGATTCATACTTTTAAATTATTTGTAACGTAGTGAATTCAAAGAAGTTAAAAATAATCATTTCAGATTTCCATAGAAATTTTAAAAATGTATTTAAGACCCTTGGAAACGCTTTTTATTTTCTTCCAGAGTAAGCGTAAACAATGTTTAAATAAAATATCTGAATTAAATCTATTAAACATTGTGTTATAAATATTTGGCTAACAAAAATATAAATCATAATATTAAAAACAAGCAGGATAAAGATGATGGATTGAACACCCCAAGACTTTCATCTCTTCTCAAATTCCATTAAAATGAAAATGACCATACATGGACCTTAAAAGGATGAAATTGATTCTCAAGTAGCTTAACTGCCTACCCCAACAAATTCCAACATTTTTTAAAAGGGAAATAAAAGTTAAGCACTGAAAAAATTTACAAATTACAGTGTCCAATGGCCAATAACAATTACTGGACATGAAAAAAGCAGGACAATGTGATCTGTATCAGGAAGGGAAAAGTCTTTCAGTGAAAGACCATAAATGACTGAGATGATAAAACTTGTTAAAAACAATTTAAAAGCCTTTTCTAAGTATAAAAGTTGAGAATTTGAAGAAAAACATAAAAATAATGAAAAATATATATAAACAAGAACCAAGTGGGACTTCTAAAGATGAAAAATGCAAGCTCTGAAATGAATAGCTCATTCGATGTGTTTAACAGCAGATTAGATACTTGAGAGAGACAAGATCAGTGAACTTGAAGTCAAGCTGCAGAAACTACCCAAAGCCTTCGAGATTGTTTCAGCTTTCCCATTGAAGTTTTAGGGAGCCCAGAAACAACATTAAGAAGTCAATATATTCTTCCGGAGAGATCACATGGTGAAACCACATAGAGATGGTACCTGGAGAGGAAAAGCTGAGATAGTATGTAAAAGCGGTAAGAGGCCAAAGTGTTCCAGTAGCTCGATCAACCCTCCAGGTGAATCCAACCTCAGTTGCCATGTGGCCACAACCACATGGGACTTTCTGAGCCAGAGCTGCAGAAGAACTACCCAGCTGAGCCCAGTCAACCCATACAGCTGTAAGAGATGATAAAATGGTTACTACATTAACCACTTTTTTAAAAAGCAGAAAACTATAGATCCACAGAAATGTTGACTTTTTGAGACATAGTAAAACATAAGCAGCCACAGCTTATAATTATTTGTCATTGAAATGTGTGACCATATGTAGCCTTACTTTTTAGCTCTCAATTCAATGAAGCCTGTGTTACTGTTGAAGTTTAACCATCCTGCTACCCCCTGCCCGCTGCCTTCCTTCTGAAATATCCTTCCTAGCTGTGTAGTAACCAAAAAAAGATTCTTCCAGTGTTTACACCAACACCATTTTAATCACTACCTCCAGAAACAAACAGCGTGTGTTTGGCGCAAGTGTAGGAGGGAAGAGGGAAGGAAACAAAATACTTTCATGGCTGGGAAGCAAGAACAGTAAACCCCACAGCTAGGGACTGTAGAGGAGAGATATACCCCTGACAAATAAGACTGTGACCACGTGACTTGGAGTATGGAATGCTTAGTCTTTTAACACTATATGAAAACCTGTAATACAACAGCAGTATAATTCAGTAACATTTTGAGTGAAATTGGCTTCTGGAGCCCTTAACACCATTTTTAGCATCTGTTTCCATAGTAAAATGTGTTTCACATTTAAGGTAATCTATTAATGATCCTTTGCTGAGAAAGCTCACATTTGTAACATCACAAAGCCCAGTCATTTATCAGCCAGATTGCAGAAGTTCACTCCTACAGATAACCAGTTTTTCATAAATCAGGGTTAAATAAGACTGATAAAGACGGCTCATAACTCTTCCACATATCTCTCCCTCCTTAGTACCTTCTTGTTGCTGCTGCTCTAATATATTGCTATTGCTTTTCTCACTCATGGCTTACCTCCTTGTCTAGGTTAAAAGCACAGTGATGGCCAAGGACCATGACTCACACTCCTCCGGATGCTTTCAGGACAGTGTCTGGCACCTCATAGGCTTTCCCTACACTTAGGGTATAATTTATATTTTGACTTACTTCACCCATTTATATTATATGGTAGTAGTGGTATAAAACCAGAGTTCCTTGTGGTTTCTCCTGAGAGTACTTAGGTATATATGTCATATGCCTAAGATAGCTCACTTCTGAGTGGGCCAAAATGCATTTGTAGTCTTAATAAAGGCAAGGAAACCTGGGTTGCCGAAACTGCAGACCTGTCCCTGCCATAACCCAGGATACCTGGAGCTACTTTGGAACCACATTGCAGAGACTAGATCAGAGTCTCTTCATGGCCCAGAACAGCATTCTAACCAAATAAACCACAGAAGAAGGTAATAGAAAGTTTGGAAACTACAGCAATTAACTGACATGATCTAGGAGATATCTGAAGTAAGGGATGAATAAGAATTACTGTTATCTTCTAGGGCAGGGTGTGGGGGTCTCCTGGGTTTTAAGAACACGAATAGACTGGGGAAGAGGGCTAAATATGCAAAGAGAACCTGATAGTCAATTTTTGCAACTGGGGCAGGAAGAGCCTTTGAGAATATGGACATCTGGCAAGCACATTGGGGACCGTTGGGCACTGTCAGTGCAAATGGCTCTGGGCAGAACTCCCTGTTTCAAAAGTTCTGCAGGGAGCTGGTAAGAGAAGCAGAGATAGCCCCATGTCTTTTGGCTTTTTGTGTCTTTGTGTTTTTGTTTTTTTTTTCATTTTTAGTGCTCAGCAAGTCATATTTATCTGTATTTTGTTCATTGCTTCACCCGCTCTCAATTCTGTTTGTTTTACTTTATCCCCTGGGTACTTGGCACCGGTGATTGCTTCACACTAATCACAGCTCCCATCTATTGACTGCATATGATACTGCAGATAAAGTAAGGAAGAATGATCTGGCAGAGACATTAGAGGGCGAGATGCCAAGAAGAACGGCAGAGGGCAAGGAGCTTGATAATCACACCTTTTCAGAAATGTATCTGATGGTATCTGAAGAAATCTATAAATTTACAACATCCTGATTGTTTAAAAGAATGCCTTATCTCCAAAATCCCATATTCAAAAATCAAACTGTGTGCTTTGTTGCACGAACCTTTCCCATACGCTTAAAGGAACATATAAAAGCAAGGCTGGGATAGAGTTGCATGACAATAATTAAGGATAATAGGAGCGAAATCTTTGTAAATGGTGCTCTGAACTTGAAATGGTGGTGGAGTGATCCAGTGTCTACTCACTGAGTGGAGAAAAGACAAGTTACAGCAAAGGGTGTTCTGTGAGTTGAGTTTATAAATTTTATAAAAATGCATTACATAATTATAATGATTAAGCATCAACATGATTATCAGTTGGGAACACTGTATTTATGGATGTTCCATATGCTTCTAGGAAGTTACCGGAACGGAACTTAAGTCTTGAGTATTGTGGAGAAGAAAGTAGTACTTGTATTGCTACTGGAAGTTATCATATGTGCTAACTTTTTTCACTCACAAAAGACTGTATGAGAGACACTGACTCTCAGCACTGCAAAAAAAAAAAAAAAAATGATGGTCCCTTTCCAGAATTTACTCTGCAGCTCTTTACTCATCTGTCACCCTGTCCTGTTCTCTCTCTCTTGTCCATGTATGAATTTACTGAGATGGGAATGTCAAATTGATTAGGTGTGTCTCCAGGTCACTTGGAAAACAAGGAAGGGCTCGGGGTACTGCTGGAAGGGGAGCTATGATTATCACAAATCACCCAGGAAGTGCAGGATCGATGCTGCAACCAACGTGCACACCTCTCTGGGGGCACGGATGAGGCAGAGATGGACTCCAGCTGGTGGGGTCGGAGGGCTCTGGGCACGTTCCCTGGGCCTGGACCACCGAGGGGAACATCACTAGGTGGATGTACACACCTAAAAACACTAATTTATGAATGGTTGAAGAAAGTAGATATAGTCTATTTGGGGAAGAGAAAATCAGTAGAAAACATTAGCATTGTCCTCAACATTTGAAGGATCACAAGTTGAAGAGGATGAGTATTCTGAGGTCCTCCAGAGGAAAAACCAAGGATGCATCAAGTGAAGAGTTCGAGGAGTCAAAACTGAGCCCCAGGAGAGAAATTCATTTCCAGCAATTTAAAGTTGAAGAAAAATTTGTTAAAGTCTACCTCTTTTTCCTCCAAAATCAGTATACAGCAAAGAGACTTATATAAAAAGTACATTCTGTATATCAGCAGTCACCTCGCCTCATGCAGATAATTCCTGAATAATAGAAAGTGTTGAGTGTCTTTTTGTAAACATGTTAATTGTAAGTATTGAAGACAAATATCCCATTACAATGTAGTGGTACACCCTGCGGTGGTCACCCCTAAGTCCCCCTCCCTCCTTCCTCCTTCAGTAAGCAAGTGAGTCTTACACATGAAAATTTCAGCCAAAAGTTACTTGTATAAGCATCAATCAATTATGATTCCACAACAGAATAATAAGAGAAAAATGGAATTCAGATGAGTTACAAATATGCCATCCACCACTTTGACAAATTCAGTATAACTATATTAGGCAACATGAAAGAGCCCACGGAAAGAAAACATATTTTGATATCTCTGCTGGCACATTCTTCAGAACTCTCTGAAGACCTATTTTTCCATACCGGGCTAAGTATCATCGACAGGTGTATTTCATAAGTATGGTAAAGGCATTGAGATTTACAAAAAGCACAGTGGATCTTATTCGTTGTGTCACAGTGGAGCTGTGATATATTCCAAGGGCAGGCACTCACTCTAATCTTTTAAAACAAAGGGACAGACTCATTCATCCAACTAATCAATATGAATTCCCTGGTCCAGAAAAGAAGTATAAATCAGCAGCTGCACCATGGTCAGTTTTCTCATCCACCCCTCCTAGCTGAAGGGAAGGGGCACATGGGGAATGTGTCACCAGGAAAATGACTCCGGCTTTTATATCGACAGGCATTGCCATTGGGCTGCAAATTCTCCATGGCAGCTGTGCTCACTTCGTTCAGATCAATGCTGTTGAAGGTAAGGAAGGGGAGTTTTTTGGGCTTGGGGTATTTATTACTTTTTGCCTCATCACAGCTTGGTGTATAGTGCAGAAGATGTCGTTTTCTGTTAGATAATGTGGAAGGAAAGAGTAATTGTGCCAAATTTGGCCCGTCCATTTAGCAAGATGCATGTTCGCTTAAAGGAATTATTTGGCTTGTATCTTGTTCTAACTGTTTAAAGTTGACTGATCACTACCCTTTTTGGTGAACACTAAATATGCATCAGACATAGTCCCACACTGCTGCTCTCTTCCCCATGATAACTTTCCTTTGTTCATCGGAGTCAGCCAATTACTTCATGACCCTGTTATGGCAACTTCGCCTTCCAAAGCTCAGATCTTGGCTTGACACTCAGCCTCCCAGCCCCTTTCCTCTGTGTGCACACATGCTCATACGTCCTGCATCCTCAGCAGCCTGTCTGCCCCTCAGTCGCACCACTGACCCATGAAATAGATCTGAAGATACAATAATTACCTTGTGTAGCTCACCAGCCCATGGTCTTTGTATATTCGGGAGATTTCTTTCACCCTTGTGATGGACTCTTATGATGTGCTGCCCAGACTACCCTGCAGAGGAAGATTCACTGCCCCAGCAGCTGGAAGTGCAGTCAGCCCCTAGGGATTGCCTCATCTGCAGAGCTGCCTCACCCAGGTCCTACCCTTTCCTGGAGTTGCCTATTATGGAATGGCTGATGAGTGCAGGAATTTAAAGTTCTGGTCCTGTCTAGGCCCAAGTCAGGACAGTGCTGAATGGCCATTCTAGCCTCAGACATCTTCATGGGTTCAGACAAGCGTGTTAGACCAGAACTGCAGTTCAACTTCTCCAACTCCTGATTTTTTCATCCCTTTAACATGTGTTGACACCACAAAGCCACCCCTCATTAAGCATCCTGCTTACTGTGTCTCAGGTCTATTTCCCAAAGAACTCAATCTGGAACCACCCTTTTATTTATCCCAGTGAAGTCTGTAGGCAATGGATTGGCAGTAAATATTGACAAGCAGCTTTTGGGTGGAAGAGCCCTGAGCTGTAGCATTTGCTGTGTTTCCGTGGCATAAATACACCCACCATGGCTGATATCAAGCTATTGATGCTTTATCAACCAGCTCAGAAAATTTATCCATTGTTTCTCATAAATAAACAAAATCTAGCACCTCCCTGTCTGCAGTCTATGGTAGACACATACGTTATTGCCAGATTGAATTATTAAGTGTCAAGTTCTTCACACTTAGTGTTTCATTTAATCCTAGTACAACCTTGTGATGTTACACTTACCATTTTACACATGAAGAAATGGAATGTCCAAAGTGAATTATGTTGCCCCACAGACTTGCCTGAACTACCAGGACTGAGCACAGATACAAAGTTCTGAAGTATATTAGGATCCAGTTACCCATTCAACTGTCTATTAATTCAAATAATTATGAATAACTGCTCTTGCTTTGAGCTGAGCCTTGAAAGATGACTAGAATTTAAGCCAGCAGGTAGTAGGGGCAAGTGTTCCAAAGTCACAGTGGGAAGAGACTGGTGGGAGTTAAAACATAAAAGTCCAAGCTGCTGTTCAAACTAAAATACATGATGCAAATGGGAAACTGGAGGAAGCTGAAGTTTGGGAGAGGGACAATGGCCAGCTCTGGGTCCCTGCCTTTCCACTATGAGGCAATTGTCTTGAACCAACATTTAACCATTATATTGTGTTGGATTAACCATTTAAACTTATGTATATAAGTATGCAGGTGGCGGATCACGTTGTCATGATTTCAAGGGTACAGGGAATGCTTATGACTTTAAATTCAACTTAATACAGAATATATAATGCTAGAGATTTTAACACTAGGGAAAAGAAAAGAGCAAAATGACATGACCACTTGATGTATTTCTTCAGATCGTAACTCGTGATGTCAGGTGGGTCATCAAACCAACTTGGTAAATGTTAACCAGCATTTTTAAGTAAATAAAGCAGAATTATATCAAAATGCATCAGATAATATAAGTATTAATATTATTTTATGAAGCTTTCATTTATTTATAGTTACATACAATGCACATAGACATACGTATATAGTCACAGTGAACTGTGCCAAGTGGCACAAGGACATTGGCCATGAAATGATCATGTTGTGATTTCTAGCCCTATTCCTTAATTACATTATGACCCAGCATGAAGACTCGCCTGTGTAGTGACTCAGGTGCCTCATCAGCTTTAGCTTGAAAGGTGTTTTCAAGATTAAAGAAAATTTTTACAGAGCCTGGAACTGAGTGAGTGAGTGGTTGCTCCGTAATGGTGATGAAGTGTTTGGGGAATCATCCATTATGTAAGAAGAAATCGCCTTTCATGTTTAAAAAAAATTTTAGCACATAAAGGCAGTGCTGAAATCCATTTCATATTAAATAGCCAGCCCTAATGGAAAAACTCACAACAGCCTAATTCTGTCATGGTCTTAATAACTACTCTAGGGAGTAAAACAAGTATTTTTCTGGTCAACCTTAAAGGCTTGTCACCAAATGCATAAAATGTTTATTAACCCTGAAAACTAAATAAATAAGCCAATAAAAATTAAGCAATGTCAGGCATCTCTTGATTATGGACAGACAGCAAACCAAGCCATCTTCAAAGTGGTGGCTATTGGGTAATGACAGTTGAGAGTACATACAGTCATGGGAACTGGACATTTAGGCATCGTTTAATGAAGTGATTGCTTGAGAAATGCCTCCCCAGATATGTTGGGAAATGAAAAAAAATGGACTTGTAGGGAGAGGTCTAAACTTGAGCAACTCAAAAGCAGTTGGACTGGGAGAAAAGAGACAACATTATGACAAATTATGTCCGGGAGCTGTTCTTATTGAGCAGCTTCATTAGATTGATAAGAAGACAGTTCAATTGAGTTACCACACTGAAGGGTGTTGTCCCCGATACATGCCCCAAAGTGACCTCTCCCCACTTGTTCTGAGTTTGCTCCTCACCACCATCAGCCTTCCCTCTCCTAAAAAAAAAAAAAAAAGTTAGACCATTAGAAGAAACTTTGCATTTCAACCTCATGACAGTGAGAACAAAAGGTGTAGATATCATCAGTGTGGGTTTAGGGAAAGTTTGCTCTGAAAGCACTTTCCAAATACCAGAAACTGGGTCACCAATAGGTCTTTAAGAACTCGAAATTTCAGAATAAAGGAAGGTTTGGCTTTTAGGAAATTAACGCTCCCTTTTCTGTAGTTGAAAGTTAAGATAAATCAGATCTTAGAGAATGAGAACTTTTTATAATCATCCCATCATGGAATAGATTTTTTTTTTAATTTAGATAATTAAAATACATTTAAAAGTCTAGAGAAAGCTTTTTAAATATTAGAAAATGAGAAAAATTTAGAAAATCTAAAATGTAAAAAATTTTAGAAAATTTAGAAACCTTTGGTGTGGAATAGGAAAGAAATGCATACTAGGCATATAATCTAACAATAAAAAGAAGTTAAATATTAAGTGCAAAGTTTGGTATACTTTGAAGGGAAAAATTTTCGGTGTTTTCTCATTTATTTACTGGCACTTTCTTAAACTAAAGAAAATTTCTATAGGAATTTTTCATGGCAAAATGACAGAACAAGATATATTTGTCCAAGGACTGACCGCATGTAGCATTTTTCAATACAAATTGAAACACTTGGGTGATGGATCAGTTCACCAGGGAAGAATTAAATAATCCTTGCCCTTAAATGTATTCTCTGGGATCTCATGGGGAGAGCATTACATGTGGGGGCTGCTCTAATTACAAGAAATAATTGCAGGTGAATATAAGGCAGTTTCCCACCTCAAATGATAAATTATACTGAGAGACAAGGACACCCTATGCGAAATGCTAATGCTTTCATCTCCATGACATTGCAAGGAAATGTCAAGTCCAAAAAAATAAACCAAGGTAAAACATAGTTGACAAATGCCTGCTAACAGGAATTAAGTTATTCCATTTGCAATTTGCAGAGGAGTTTTAATCAATAAATATATACCATAGATTTAGTGCATGCAGCTATACTTACTTGCTAATAGTAAGAGTCTCAAAGATCAGAGAGTGAATAAGTTACAGTGGATAAGGTAGGAAAACGTGATTCCCAAATGCTGTGTAACTTGAGAGCATATTTCAGATCTGAACCTTACTGGCAAGATCCATAATCTGTAATTCCTTGTGACTGATGAATGTTCGTTGCTAGTAATTATGAATTCCATTAGGCTTTGAGATATCTTGAAATCACTTGGGGAACTTTAAAAACACTGATGCTGGGTTCTGCTCTCAAAGATGATGGTTTAATTAGTCTGTGTTGGATTTTTTGAAAGTTGTCCAGGTCATTTTAATGAACAGCAAGGTTGAGAACCACTGCTTTATGGGCACATGAAATGTAGCTGCTCATCTTTTACCTTAAAATTGTACTGATTCACTTAACACGTGATGCCGTGGCTTTTCCTTGCTCAATCATTTCTTGGCAATTATTTCTATAAGGCTGGAAGAGGTGATTCACGATCACACTTGGACACATAGTGTGTGAACCTGGGCAGGGCTCCTGTATTAAGCACTTTGTCCCAGTAAAGCCACACTTTGCCAAAGGCCACTGTCCTTGAGGTCCCCATCACTCTGCAAAACCTACCACAGATTGTGAGGATATTTTTCAGATCGTCGTATACAAAATCTCACAGAGATTTTTGAAAGCAGTCTTTGAGTCTGTGAGGCAGGCCAATATTTAAATATCCAGGACAGATCCTGTGACATCTCCCAATACCTCCTCACTCTCCTCCAGCCTATTTGAACACACAGCCTATATTTCCCTGCAAGTTTCCTCTCCATTTTGATGAATCCCAGTTAACTCTTGTTTCTCAACTTCTCATTCCTCTTTACTCTTTCTGCCTATTTTATGGCGCTCTCTCTCTCTATATATATATGTATATATATTATTCTCCAATCTCCAGAGGAATCCTGCTTCCGTGAGTTTATCCTGTAGAAATGCACATATCTTGGCACAATATTATGTATTTAGGAATGCTCTCATGCAAGCAGCATTGTTGACACTAGCAAATAATTAGAAGCCACCTGTTTCTCAATAATGTAATGGTATCTCCATCCTATGCAATATTAATAATACTAAAAAGAAGGAAGTGCTTCTGTTTATAACAACATGGAAAATCTCTTTTAGACATTCTTAAATGAAAGCAAGTTGCAGAATAATATACATACTACTATCTCCATAATGCAGAAACAAAAAAGTTATTTGTCCATATAGAAACACCAACACATACTCATAATTATATGTCTATATATGCACACATAAACACACAGATGCACACATAAATGCATAGAAAATGGGATGTAGAAGAACCCTTGTGGGAAGTGTATAGAACTGGGAGTACGGTGGGATAATGGAAAACTTACACTTTTTACCTTAATTATTTATATAATTTTTGCATTCTTTGTGTATATTTATGGATTTTTTAATTGCTTTTAAGTTAAATGGGAAAATTACCCAATATAATAATTAAGTCGTTGGTAAAGTTGTCAAGATTTTCAGTGCAGTGGTTGGGCCAGAGGTCAGAAGATGATAGGTGCTAAGGAGATTGTCTCTAAACTTTCTTGTTGCATAAACTTAGAATAATAAATCTATTGGCACACACCGAAAGATGAATCCAGGTTTTACAGAACCCTAAACCTATGCAATTTGGGGATCTTGCTTTAAGAAAAAGAGCAGAAAATTATATTAGAATAAGAAATCAAAAATATCAAATCATTAAATATGCAGAAAAATATATTTTGTTAATTGCCTGACATACATCAATAACAATTTTCCAGATGTTAGCATCAGACTCTGGATATTTTATAGTTGCTTCTCCCAGTATGTATGGTGCCCAGAGCCATAAGATATAGTTCTATCACTATTGACTTTACAGTCCTATACTTTAATGTCATGATGTAAGATGGGTCAGCCCAGTGGGTGGTAAGAATATTCCTGAAAGACATTCCTATACTGGTATGACTAGTTCTAACATCAATTACTTTGATAACTGATAACTCTATAATGTATAATAGTAACACTAACTAAATGTATCTCTGAATTAATTTTCCTTTATCTAGATTTCCAAAATGCTCATGACCTTTCTAACACTCTCTGTTAGGAAGACAGTTATGATAGTGACAGAGACCAACATTTTGTGTGCATATGTGATCAAGAATAATCTTGAGAATATAAAGATCATGATGGGGAGACAGAAGTGTACATGAAAGACTTTAAAATGAGCAAAAATGTTAATGACATTTTGGCTAGTGAATCCTCTCATGTTATCTAATGTAAAAAAAAGTACTGGTTGTATCACAAATACCTTCTAGTAATTCAGCAACTGTGATATTTCAAGGTACCACAATGCCGACTTTCTTCCTTCTGTTAACACATTGACTGCCACGCTCGAAAAAAATTTTTTCCCTGGGGCCATGGTGTTTTATTAACACAAAGAAGTCCTTTCTAATTTGTTATTTTTTATTGTTTTCTGTGCATGAGTTATACGCAATGCAATCCATGTTGTTAGAATTGTCGATATTATTTGTAACAATAAGAACAACTGCAAATAAGATTTTCATGAACAAACTGCAAGGTTTTGCTTCACAAGGCTGCAGGCTGAAAATTAGCCTGAGTTAAATACAACTCACATGGCAGTCCATGTGTTAAGATGTGATGACATCATTTTCACTTAAAAACATGTGACAGGTCTTAACTTCTTTGGCCTGGTTCCAAAGCTTGACATTCAGGGCTTCCATAGTTTGGTTCTGTTCCAAATATCACCTCTCCCCATTTACCTGCAGGGATGTCCCCAATCCACCCATTCCCATACCCATCTACCTAAGAGATGATTTTTCTGGGTAAAACACCCTTCCATGACCCATTGCCTTTCTAAATATTTGTCCTTCCTTCCTCTTTCCTTCAGTAAAAACCTTACTTATCCTATAAGACTCAACTCAAATATTGCCTTCTTTATAAAGCATAGCACATTCTGTCTCATTGGAATGCATTGCTGCTTCAGTCTCCCAAGATATTTTGCACGAGATTCTATTATTACACGTAACATAACACATAGTATCATCAAGCTCGGAGTTGTAATTTTACCCATGTGAACTTTATGGGACCCAGGTGGATCTTATTGATCTCTGATGCGTGTGCATGGAACAAGGGCTCAAGAAATCTCTGTGAATTTGAAGTGGGCTGAATAATTACAAAATTATGTCACTGGGAGTCAGTCCTGTGATAGAGCCTGTGAGTTACCAAATGTGGCCTTTACTAAAGGTTTTATAAAAGAATTACTAAGCAGCTATTGTACCCTAGTGTTAAAACATATTTCTTCCAAAAAAAAGTTAAAACCATGACTGCCATGCAGATATAAAATAAATAGTTGTGAAAGATTTTTATTTAACTCATTAATGAATGAGGGGACCAGTAAGAAGTTAAAATGTGTTTGAAGAATTCTGAAATGACACATATTTAGAGGGAATCAGGAATACTGAAATGAATTTACAAATAGATGCAAAATGGGTGAATAGCCATAAAGCAATAATCCATTCTATGGTGCCAGGAGAAATTTATTTACATTTTATGGGCAATAATCAGCCTTCTACAACTTACAAAGTGGCAAAACAGCTCAAAGCCACTGAAAGTCACAGTTAACCTGGAAGTGTGGCACTGGGAAAGATGTCTATTCATCATTTCCATTCATTTCAAAGTCTTTCACAGTTTTTACTAACAGCCTTCCTCCCATGGTCATAATAAATTCAGAGACTACATTCTTGATCACAAAAAAAGGAAGTCTCATTACAACTGGCCTAGCAGCTCACTCCATTTTAATTGCCTCTACTTGTCCATCATCTGCATTAGATTGTCACTTCCCAAAGAAAGAAACCAAATTTGTCTTAAATATTAATTTTTGCTCCGACAAATTACTGATTTCCTTTTTTTTCCTGCGGTTATATTTGCATCAGGTAAAGCCATCAGGATGTGCTTTTCCCCTCAAGAACAGTATTTGTGAACTGCAGATGCTAATGATATTTCTTTTCCGAGTATGTCTTTATCTTGAAAATGAGCTACTTGTTATTAGAGCGTAATGACCTGGTTTGCTGTGGAGTTTAGTATCACCGCCTGTGCTCAAGCACTAAAGAGCATATAACAGATCTGGTCTACTTGTTGAAAGTTAGAAACATAACACTTAAAAGTAAATCCAGCTTTATCATTTGGTCCAGAGAATTTCAACTGCTGATATCCCTGTCTATAAAATTTATTTGCAGTTTCCTACTCTTGTTTATAAAGATACAGATATAAAGATCTAATTAAGACATGCTCATGGCATTTCTGTAAGAGATTCAACATATAGATGGACTCAACACTTGAAAAAATATTACTATATATAATTATTTTCAATAGGAGAAAAGGCATACAATATTTTATTTTAACATGTATAGCATGGCGGAATCATAAGAGCATGATTACCCAACAACCCAGTGCTGTACAGAAGCTTATATATTCTTTTTCTTCAGGGAAGGAAAGAGATAAAAAATGTATATCTAATTATAATAGAAAACATTGGAAACCTTGTAAATGCCCAGCCAAAGGGATACAGTTTTGGAAAAGGTAATTCATTAATTACTTGTATTGTCATACAGTTATTTTAAAATTACTAGTTTGGAAATTTTGCTTCCAAGAGAAAAAAATATATATGATTTATTACAATGAAATAAAACATAAAAGGTTTATACTCAATATATAATCATTAGAACAACACTTGAATAGTAGGGATGCATATTGAAAAGGATTGGATTATAGGACACATTTTCTATTTTTGACATTTCCTTTGTGTTGTTACATCAATAACATTTTTTAAGGAAGGAAGGGAGGAAGAAAGAAATGGTGCTCTATAAAGTCTCTTCAGCAGCCTGTGATTTAGGTACTCGTAACAGAGGAAAGTAAAGGGTTTCATTATGCTTTGTTTTGCTAACAGGGGTCTGATGTCCTTCTCCTGGTGTGATTTTCATTATAGCTATTTTCAAAGTGCTTGAATTGGGATTAGTTACTTAGTGAGAGTCTTCTTGTTCTTTCAGTCACTAACACAATTTTATGTGGCCTGAAATACAGACTTCATTACTACGCTGTGTCCTTTAAACGCTGGGCCACCATGACCTTGAAAATCCTCCAAGAGAAAGACCTCGATTTGAATGATACCCCCTTTCAAGCAAGGGATCTTGGATGTCTCATCATCCCTCCAAGCTTGTTCCTTTCACAGGGCACAGGACTTAAACAGGTTGATGTGTCCTGATGATGCTTCGTTACAATTATGAGCTCATTAGAAGTAAATTCTTGGCCGCATGACTTATTCGTGGAAGTTGGCAGGTGCCAGGAAACAAGTTCCTGGGCAGCGCTGTATTCTTATTAAAATCAACTTAATGGAAAATATCCCACTGGTTAAATGACATTTTATAGCCAAAGGAATACTCCCAAAACATATTTACATCCTGTGAGATGTGTAAACACCCACTGTAGACAGCCACAACACAACATATTCTGTGAGAAGCAAGCGCATATCATGCAATAGACGATGGTGTGTATCTGTAAGTTTCCTTGATGGTGTTTAAATGTTCATATTCCTTCACTTACCTCCTTTCATGTTCCAGATAAAAAGTTAAACCAAGTTTACCTGTCTGAATAGAGGAGCCGATATGTAGGGGTGTTTGAGGATCTGACTTCTTTACTTCTGTGTATGTATAAACATTATATCTGAGTGGCATGTGCATAAACTATATTAATTGGTCATGGAGACACATACTTTGGGAAGTGTTGTGTCTGCCCCTCAGAGGCAGATGCATATTCTCAACCAAAATTTGGTTTCGATGCCAAGACACTCACCAAGAGCATATGGACAGGTTTATGGCTCACATAATGAAGTTCTTTGTGGAGAGCTGGGTGGTCTCCCAAGTAAGTCTAAGAATTCCTTGCATAAGCAAAGAAAGGATATTGGCTTGGGGTTTGATGCTGTTATGGGGTAGGACTGAGGTGAGGGTTCCTACGCATGGCTTAGGACTTGCATTATTTGAACTTCCTGCTAGTGCCAGGAGAGAAAGAATTCACTTATCATCTTCTCAGACATGAGGTGGAAAGGGGAAGGAAGAGTGACAAAAATTAAAAGATGTTGGCAGTTAAACATCAAAAATGGAGTCAAAAGGCTGGGTGCAGTGGCTCATGCCTATAGTCCTAGCACTTCAGGAGGCCAAGGCGGGAGGATTGCTTGAGGCTGGGAATTCAAGACAAGCCTGGGCAACATAGTGAGATCCCATCTCCACACAAAAAATGGAAAAAACTAGCCAGGTATGGTGGCATGCACCTGTAGTCCCACCAACTCGGGGGACTGTGGCAGGCGGATAGCTGGAGCCCAGGAGTTTGGGGTTGCAGTGAATTGTGATGATACCACTGCTCTCTAGCCAGGGCAACACAGTGAGACCGTGTCTCAAAAGATAAATGGAGTCAAACTCTTCATAATAGGTAAAGAAGTGGGAATTTAAAGTTAAGTATGTAATCCTTTCTTGTTCCCTTTAAAAACTCTTGCTCTCCTCCCACAAATTATAACTTGGAATTTACAATCTGATATAGAAAGCAATAAGTAAAGCAATATTTTTAATGCCAAAGGAAGAATAATAGTAAATATATGCATAGGTACAAATATAGGGGGTGGATGAGAGGAATGTATATGTAGGACTAGGGAAAGTGAGGCTAGAACCTTGTGGTGAAGTACATCTGAAAGGCAGTGAGGAGGATAGGGCATTTCATGGCTACGAAAATAGGACGTGCAAAGTCATGGAGGAGACAGAGCAAGTCCCAGCAAGAATATTTTTAAGAGTGAACAAGTATGGCTATTGGATAAAAGAGTTCTGAGAAACAAAGATGGAGATGTCCATGCAGAGTAGATATGAAACCACCTTGACTTACAATATCCTAAAAAAAAAAAAAAAAAAAAAAAGGTGTGGCATTGAAGGATTTTAAATAGAGAGCAACAAGATGATGATGTATGCATTTTCGATAAACCACCCAGAAGCCAAATGAAGGATGGAGACCAGACTAGATGAAAGGACACCTGGGAGAGGATTGTACCCAGATGCAGGTGTGAGATGAGGGAAGAACCTAGAGTAGTCAGGAGAGTGAAGAGGTGAGATGATTTTAAAGAGGTAGCTGCCTCCTTATCTCAGTGGCTGGTTGTATGGTTATGAAGGGTGGGGAGATCTGGAGTAATTAAAGTGTAGAGACAATTGGGAGTGCATGCCAGCCTTCTGACTTGGAAAAATAAAAATAATAATAATAAAAGAAGTGGAGTATAAGTTGTCTGTGTGACTTCCAGACAATATCCAGAAATAAGAGAGGCAATGAGGCTGGAGATGGTGACTTCAAACTACTGAGAGAAGGCAGGATGTGTCTCCTTCCCCTTTCTAAAAGTACAAAAATATACAGGTCATATTCCATGACACCCCACAAAATAAAAACATTGCTCCTTAGGATGTTGATGTACTCAAGAGCCTTTACGAGGCAAAAAAAACCCCCTAGTATATCCCAGAATATTTCATAAATATTTATTGCAGGAACTGGCTTATATACCTTTCTTTCCTTAACAAAAAAATTCTCCTATTATTGGTGATGCCATCCTTAGTAGACTATAGAAAAATCATGTAAGGAAAAGTCAGAAAAGTCTGAACCATGCAAAATTAATTGCAAACAGAATAAAAGAGCATACAAGGAAAAGTAGGTCACCTCCCCCAAACCAGAGCCCCTGGTCCCTCTCTAGAGGCAGTGAATATTGCCAGCTTCTTGTGTGTCTTTTCAGAAATCTGAATCGCCTTCCTGTGAACCGTGGCGAGTGGCTCTCCACCTAATCTTTCAAAAGGATTTACCTATCAAGAAGTCCATTTTTTCAATTTCAAGACCTACAGAGCTAGAACTGCCCCCAAAAGTAAATTAAGTAGCTGAGGAATAGATCAAAGTAACCAATGACTCTTAGACCCAGTTGAGTCAGTTTTTACAAGTTGAGTGATTTATTGTCTGCCTTTGGTGTACATGCCTCCTGCAAGGTTTCAGTTTCTTTCATCAGGGCTGTAGCTCCAGGTGGCCCACCTGTTCCCCTACATAGCTCTGAAAATTGTCTTACCTTGGAACCGATCAGCGACAGCGTCAGAACTGGGAATAATCTAAGACTGCAAGAGGGATGCTTTAGGTATAGAATCTGTCTCTTCCTTAATTTGGGGTAAGAATAGTTGCCAGGAGAGAAAATGCATTGGAAATACTATTATTTCATTTCTTCTATCTCAGGAAACAAAAGATTCAAAGAAATAAATCATCATCACCAAATACTTCAATCCTGAAATAATCTTATTAAGTTGCCATTCTATGATCCTTTTTTAATATGAGGTGCTTGGGTAAAGCGCAAAATTTTTAAATAGTCTTTTTTTATTAAAAAATATATCTATTGGGGAAAATATGAAAAGCCTATGAAAATAGAAAGGACATTAAAATAATCATGACGCCACCATCCAAAGAGAACCATTGCTGATATTTTCCAAGCTATATTTCATCTATAGATATTACTGTTTTTTGCTTTACAGTTTTCCAATATACCATATTTTCTTCAGACTCGAATCAAAAGAAGTAACTCATTAAAGTGGGCTCTTTGTGTCTTTGTCCCCGAGCAGGGAGCCAGCTGTTTCGGCAGGTGTGGGAATGATGTAGCATTCCACTGCAGCAGGTGTTTAATAATCCTTTCCTTGTTCCTCCTATCTCCTCCAGCGGTGCTGTGAGCAACAGAAACTATTCTGAAAACCCACTCTGTGGAAGGTAGAGATTAAGCATGAATGATTTACACCTCTGAGAAAGATTGTTTCTTTTAAAACTCTCTTTAAATTGTGGTTAAGATATATTTGTTTGGGGAGGCTGTTGGTTCAGCTTCAGCACTGGGAGAAGCTGCAAGGTAACTGGGAAGAGTGTGTGTGGCTATTTGTTTAATACCAAGCTGGTTCCAGCTTCCCCAGCATCCAGATTGTATAGGTTCCCCTCCCCCATTCCCATGGCATATATAAAAAAGAGGGGAGGGGTGTATAGAGCCTGATACAGTTAGAAATCTTCCAGTTTTATAATCAGTTTTATGGTTCTATAGTCAAAGACTTAAAGCTACTTTTTAAAAGATAGTTTCTATTGGCATGATGGAAGTGTATGGTATTTACCCCTGCTTGAAAGGATGTCAGATACTGTTCCAACATACTCTGGTGCAGAGGATGACTCATGGAGTGTCAACGGAGGACATCCAAGTCACATAGTTAGCCTAGAACATCACATCATGTGTTCTAAGCATAAATTGTGCCCTTGTGCTGACGTAAAGTCAGTAGATTTTTATCCTTTTGCATCAGCAGACTGCCAGATTGGTACCTTTCAAAGTGACATTGATATTACTGAACATAAGGCAAAAACAGAAGTATATGCCAGTATTAAAATAGCAACAATGAAAGGGGAAAATTCTGCTGAAGACAGTGCTTAGTGTAGCAAAAGGAGCAACAACGTATTTTGTCATCCAAGTATAAGCATTGAATAGAGTGTCCAAATGAAAAACACCTTTGGTAATCAGATAGTCTATTATACTATTTTACATATCCAAGAATAGATGTCAAGCAATTTGATTTTACCACCATCTTTTATAATTTAGGCTAATGTTAAGAATCCTTTATTGAAAGTAAACTTCGCTATAAATGTAAAATTCAATCTTTATTTTGGGTGTGTTTGGTCTTATTTTCCATCTTGGCCCAAATCTAAGGTTTCAGTATAACAATCTTATGGTTTAAGAGGAAAATTAGAGGCCTAGGAGTGACACTGGACAATCCATTCAGGTAATGGTGGGAGCCGTTTAAGGCCTTCTTAAAAAACTAATTTAGGATTAACACCTGAATTGCTACACCTGATCCTTTAACCAGGTAAACTGGTTAAAATAGGGTGACAGGTCTCTCTGGCCTGATAAAATACTGCACAGCTCCCCAAAGATAAATCCTTTAATCAATGGGCCATTAATGTCAGCTCTTCTTGTATCTTCCGCATTCCACCAAAGAGTATCACGGCTTACTAAGGAAGGTGAACAACTAAAATATAATGATTTCACTTTGTTGTTAACTGTATCAGAGAATTGATTCATGTTTGAATTTACAATTATTATAATCCTCAAGGTCTTTTTTTGGTCAGTGTAACTCCTGTTAATCCACATCTTCCTTAATCCTGTGCATGTTCACTTCTTCCTTCTGATGAATCTAAATGCATTTTTAGAAACAGTAATACGTGGACATTAAAAAAAAAATAGAGTTAAAAAGAAAATTTGAGCAACAGAAAAATGCATGTGATGCCAGGTAAGTATCACTTACGTCCAGATCTCTGATTCCTCGGGCTTCTCTACTGTAAACAATGTTACCATATTTGCATATTGCTTCAGAAACAGTCCCAGATGCCTGCACACACACAGGTGTGATTGTTTACATGTGTGTAGCCCTTGTTTTTTCTCATAGATGGGATCATACGATACATATTGATACTGCTTTTCTTTTCCCACATAGCATAATTAGCATAAAGATCTAAAGGAAGGATATTATTGCACATTTCCCTGTTATCATATTATTATTATAATATATGCAACCCAGGGGACTATGTGAGCTTTCAAGATCGCCATCTCCTAAAAAACAAAATCATAAAAAAAGTCATCCATGTTTTCTCTGTATCCAAATGTAATGAACTCACCAATAAGTGCGAGCGACCCTGTAACACCCCATTGCTGCCTCTCCCCACACCAGTAAATATTAATTAGCTCTCAATTAGAAAATATATTATTATAAACCCACTTAATAGTATTGTTATCCAGCCCGCATTTTTTCCTCTCATATACACATATGTTATGCAGAACTTTGTCAAATGTTTTGTTAAATCCAAGTTCTGTGTTTATTGCATTAATAGCGTTTTCGAAAATGTGTGTTCCTGTCATCATTTGTCCTGAAAAACTGAGTATAATCCATTTGTGAATATTCCTAGCCTATCAAAGCCTCTGAGGAGAGAAAAAAAATTAGTTTTATTTAATTCAGAATCCATTAAACATATGTGGCCACAGATCCATATCCTTTTTTTAACTAATTAATGTTCCACTTTGCAAAACACTGGTAGGTAGCATTTGTATCCATCTAATGCCCTAACCCCCTAACAAAAAGTGAAATATGTTTAGCCTAGCCTGACCATGGTGATCACCATTCCTCTTCTAAACAAACACTCTCAAACTGTCCATTTCTTAATCCTTCCTAAATTTGTGCTATGGCTATTGTAAGTTTAATTGTCTTAAAAGTTGAGAATGGTAGAAACTTGGCATAAGCTGAAAAGAGTCGTCATTGGCTTATGAAGCTACAAAGTTCAGGAATATGACTAACTTAGGGTACTGATATCTACTCCACCTGTTTTGGTTCCTTTATGAGACATGTTTTCTCTTCCGAAATTAACAAGTTTACCTACAGGAACTTCATGCACTTTGGGATATGAGTCGAAGCACCAGGACACTTGAACACAGGAAGAGCGATTTCCTCAGTTATCTTGAGTTCCCCCCAACCCGATTCCTTCAGGCTTAAGGAAGAAAACAAAGAGCTTTATAGCTTATGCTTCCTTTTATGTAAGATGCTTTGGACAGTGAGTCTTTACCTAATGGGAACATCAGGGAAAACAACAAAGGTAATGACAAAGACTAAAAACTACAAGCCATGGTAGCCAGATGATCAGGGACCACGGATTTTGATTTCTCTACAGTGGGCTTCCAAATTGCTTCCAGTTTAAAGAGGACGCATGAAATTGCAGACGTGTGTGTCTTGGAACAGGCTATGGCTATAGATTAGAGCAGCCCGGAAATCAGATGGTCTGTATACATATATTTCTATCTGGGAGGCTTCCCCTTCTCTTCCACTAGAGATGTAGCTTTCCTGCATGAGGATTCATTGATACGAAACATAATGAACACGTTCAATGGACCATGGTACTTTTCACTGCGACATAAATTTTCTAGGGAGTACCTACCATTCCCCTTTCTCTAAGCTTCTACTTTTAATTCCTCCTGCAGGCATATTTCATGTTCTATTGTTGGCATATGTATCTACACTTTTCAGTAAGGGAATAATCCAGTGAAAACAATTGCGTCAACCACAACCTACCCCCTTGCTTTATGCTGAATTGTATATACTATGACTATTGAGAAATAATAATTAGTGTAGGGACAACTTCACATGACACTTTTCATTTTAAAGAAAGTATACTTGGACAATTTTGCAGAAGATATGAATACACAAGCCACATACGGTTTCAAAACTAAAAATAGAGTATCACAGGTAGGATGTGTGTTCAATCGTAGGTAAAACTATAATGTTTTTATTAAAAAATGTAAAATTCAGAAAAATCATAACTTAATTGGGAATGTATTTGTAACTATAGGCACATTCCCATTTTTGTGAAATGTTTATATTTTAAGTTTTTGTGAGGATATCATTTGTAAAGCCAAACTTTTTCTCCTATATTGATATTATACTTCCTCTTTCATTCTAATAATAGGACATATCTCCTAGATGTATTTGAAGGGATGCTACCTGCAGAAAGTAAATACTAACATTGTTGTCACTTGTACAGTAAAGCTTATTTGTTTCATCACATTATAGATGATAAAAAATAAACAGGTAATATTATTATATCTGCAATGTCTAATTATTCTAATAACTATCATTATTTGAGACCTCATAACATAGACCCCTGGATGAAATCCAATATACGTTTTATGTATACATTCACTTTAACTAACTTTGGTCATTCACATCTCTTCCTTTGGTCATGTTTTCATGCCCTCCAAAAGGTAAGAGAGATATAACATCAAACATTTGGAAACTTCTGTTTTATAGAACTTTAAGATTTTCACTCATTTATACCTATATTAATAATGCTCTGATATTTTACTTTTAGTGAGTGTCTACAATGTCCCATCTAGTCCTCATGGAGAACACTACAAGGTAAATATTAAAGAGATAAATTGACACCCAGGGAAGTTATCTAACATGTACAGGGATTTAATTGGTATATGAGATTCAAACTTACTTCTTACAAGTTTTGTTTAATGTGGCAAAGAGTAAAGACATGGCTATGGGCCTTTACCACCACCACAAAGCAATGCCACAGGAATCAGGTATGGATGTTTTACCTTTGCTTCTGTTTGTAATAATACTACTGAAGAAATTTAATTGGCCTAATGGGGCATGTGCCCACCCAGGACCAAGCATCAAGCACTGTGGCCATGTGCACAGGGCATTACTGTTGGCCACACTAATATCACATATCTACCTTGTACAGACAGAACACTGATTGAAAACCCCATCAACATTCTATGGAATGGGCAGCAGGGGTGAAGAAGTTCCCATAGATAGAGGAGTCATATTAGGGAAGGGTGAAGGTACTGCCTTAAATAAGCATTAAACACACACACACACCCCCACTTATAAACAAAGCTTCAAATTCCTTTAACATGCCTCCCACTGAGAAGTGGGTCTCAGTCCCCGTGCTTTGAATCTGGTTCTGTGCCTGTATGGACAATAGACTATGGTGGCAGTACTGCTGCTGTCCAGTGTCCAGCCCAAAGAATTAAGAAACTGGCAGCTGTTCTATTTCTTGGGCTCACTGTTGAAAACCAACCACAATACCACAGGGAAGTTTGTGGAGAAGTGGAGGCAGAGAGGAGACAAAGTCCCAGCTCCTCTTTCCCACTCGAGCTTTCAGCCTACAGCCAAGACCAAATTGCCAGTCATGTGAGCGTAAGGATTCTAAGTACATCCTCCAGCCCCAAGTCCAGTTGTCTTCACTAATGCTGTGAGGAGCAGAGACAAGCCTTCCTTGCCAAGCCCTGCCCACATTGCATGTTTGTGAGCTGATTATTATTGGTGTTTTAAGTCATTAAGTATTAAGGGCTTCTGCTATGTAAAAACAGGTAACGAGAACAACCAGAGTCCCAAAAGTTTTGCTATTTCCTTTACACTGAACACACAAAGTGGGCTCAGCACCTTTTTTCATAGACCTTGAAGTACCCAGTACTATGCCAAGCACATTGTGGTTGTCCTATAAATATGTATGAGATAATTGAATTATGCATTCATCACTTGGTAAATGGATAAATAGCACAAAGAACTTAAGTGACTTTCAGAAGTGGGTCTTAGCCTAAGCTGGAAATAAAAGATTTTTCATATCCAAGTTGAATGTATTATCTACTAGGACCCTCAGGATAGTCTCTTTACATTAAGCAAAATTTAACTCTTCCACTTCTCATGGTGTGAGAGGACGAGTGGGAGTGAATGCTCTCTGAGCTTTAAAAATAAGCATGCTGAAATGCCTGGAAGGATTGGCCATAATCTATTAACAGGAGTTAGCTATGGAGAGTAGCCCTTAGTGTTTAAGGAAGCAAATTGATTTCTTACCTTCGTACCACCCTTATTTCTTACATTAATTTTATACCTTTATACCTTTAAGGTAGACCTAGTAAGGAAATTCACCAAAATGTTAGCAAGTGTCTTGATTACAGGATTATGAGGGTTTTATACTGACATTTATCACCTGAATCATACACTGATAGTGAAAATGTATTCTCCTACACTTCCTGCAGCATTTAATTTCCAATCCTTGTCTGTCAAGATTCCAAATTTTATGTGACAAAAAAAAAAATCATTTGTACATTATCTAGATGTGTCATGCAAAATCAACTTTAATGTCCCAAACCTCAAATTCATGCACAAAAAAGGAGAATTACACGTCAGAACACCTACTCCCACCTGTGTCAGGAAACCATTATGGTAAAGTTTTGATCTAGCACAGCGGTCTCCAGTACTTTTGGCACAAGGGACAGGTTTCATGGAAGACAGTTTTTCCACGGATTAGCGTGGTTGGGGGAGATGGTTTTGGCATGATTCAAGCACATTACATTTATTGTGCAGTCAGACCTCTCTGCTAATAATAATAACAACCTATATTTGCAGCCTCTCCCCAGGGCTAGCATCATTGTCTCAGCTCCACGTCAAATCACCAGGCATTAGATTCTCATAAGGAGCACAACCTAGATGCCTGGTATGCACAGTTTATAGCTCTAATAAGAATCAAATGTGCTGATCTGACAGGAGGCGGAGCTTATGCGGTGATGTGAGCGATGGGGAGCGGCTGTAAACACAGATGAAACTTCACTTGTTCACCTGCCGCTCACCTCCTGCTATGTGACCCAGTTCCTAACAGGCCATTGCCCAGCCCAGTCCAGTCTGTGACCTGAGGGTTGGGAACCCGGGCTCTAGAGCACAGCACTGGTAAGAATGTTGCAGATAACTCACTGATCAGCCTTTTTACTCTTGTGGCTTTTGTCTTGCCACAACAGTGTTTCCAGGAAAAAGGTTTGAAACATGCCCTTGCTCAGTGCTTCCATGGTTAAGTGGGCAGATGGCAAAGGGCCCATCTGCATCCACCTCTGAGGCTCAAGCATGGCTAAGGGATACTAAATCTTTGACACTTTCAGAGATTTTTCTGTTTACATGAACACTAGAAGATTAATTAATTTGGTACTTTAGATTCTCTTCAGTTAGAACTGAAATTTTCTCTGGGCACAAAATTTTAAGGTACTGACATTTTGCTTTCCTTCCTGATTTTCTATCAGTGGATTGAGTAATTTTCAGCCCAAAGTACAACCTATCAAAAACCAATCATTGTACTCACTCATGTATCTATCCAACCTATAGCTAAAAAGCAGGTGCTGTTCAATAAGTATTCTACTGAGCAATGAAGAAATATGAAGTTAGAGGATATATAGTGGATAGTTCTTACTCTCAACTAAATGTCCCAAGAAGATGATTTTTCTATCTGCAACAGACCATGTTGTTAGTTACCAACCCAGCCATCATCCCTGCCTCCTCTTTTCTTGTTAACAGAACTTAAATTCTGTGCAAGGTAGCACTGTGCCAGTCTACAGGGGATGAATTACAGTTGGCCTACACTACTCATGTCTGTTTCATTCCCTTTGCTAGATATACACATTCCAGACTCCCCCGCAGATTGAGATCATGACATGATCCTGTTCTGGCCAGCAGAAGACATAAGGGGAAGTCGTTTGGGAAGGAAGATCATGTCTACTTCTGACACTTCCTTCTTGTTAGGAATGCATATGTGTGAGTGGCTTTGTAGTCACCTTGTGGCTAGAACAATAAGCATTGATATGGAAAGGGCACTTACTGAGATAGAATCTTGGGTCTCAGCGATGCCACCAACTAGCTAAAGAACCCTGTTAACAGTGACTTCCCATCTCCTTGTTTTATTTTTCATTTTAAATCACTACCATTTGGATTCCTGTGATTTCAATCATTTGCATCCTAAAAATCCTCATAAATTGACCTCTTGATTTATTTCTGAGCAAATTTAGGAAAGATGTTTTTATTTATATAAGGCATTGACATTAATATTTCATTATTTGTGGTAAATATTGAAATTTTTGAACATTCCCAGTATGTACATTTTTTCTGTCTGCAAGGAAAAGAAAATGCCTAGGTTTCTTTTGCTTTCATGATTCTGTTTCTTTGGCTTTTCACAGTTTGACTATGATGGGTCTCTCAAAAGATATTATTTGGAGTTCATTAAGCTTCTTGGATTTGCAAATTGATATGTTTCATCAAACCTGGGGAATTTTTCACCATGATTTCTGGAAATATTCTCTTGCCTGCTTCTCTCTTTCTTGGATTCCAATTATGCATATTTTGGGAGTACTGATACTGCCCCACAGTCTTTGAGTCTCTGTTTTTAATATTCATTCTTCTGCTTTCCTTTTGTTTCCGGGACCGGATAATCTCAGCAAACCAGTTTCTATGTTCATGGAGTCTTCTGGCTGCTCATATCAGCTATTGAGCAAATCTAGTAAATTTTTCATTTTAGTAACTATACTTTTCAGCTTTAGAATTTCTATGTGATTCAGTTCTATGATTTCTCTACATATACTCTATTTGTTGTGACATCATTCTCTTATTTCCCATTAGTTGTTTAGTTATGTTTAGTTTTATGAACATGATTTAAAATCTTTGTTTAGTGTATTCAACATGTGGGCTTCCTCAGGAACATTGTTTTTGTTTTGGGTTTTTTTTTTTTTTCTTTTTAAAGGGGTGATAGTTTTCTGGGTTTTTTTTATATATCTGATAAATTTTTTGTTGAAAACCAGACATTTTATATGATATGGGTCAGTTCTGGAAATCAGATCTCCCTTTTTCCCAGGGTTAGTTGATGTTGCTACTTGCTTGTTACTTTCCTGAATAATTCTGTATAGTCTGTATTCTTTGTCATGTGTGGTCACTGAAGTCACTGTTCAGTTAGATTTTTGGTTAGCAAATGTTGGGACAGAGATTTATTTATATCCTTTGAATGAGTAAGTCTCGCTGTTTCTTATTTATTATGGCAAAAATAGAAATGATCAGAATGTCTAGGATAATACATGTTTTTAAACTTAGAATAGATTTATTTTTTAAAAGACTATAATACATCTTTGAAAAATCACATTTCGAAGATTTTTTAGCATAATATAAGGTGAAAAGGCAAGTTGAAAAACTCTATAAACCTGACCTCAATATTATAAAATGTACATGCACATAAAAAAAAAAACTAGAAGAAAAAAATTGTTAATAGTCATCTTCTCTGATCAATGAAAACATATCTGGGTTTTCTTTTTTATATTTTCTATATTTTCAAAATTACTGTTAGAATTGATCAACCGTTTTATTTTTCTAGTCTGAAAAAATATGTATTTACTAATATCTGAAGATTTTACCCCTTTCTTCCGACAATTGCCACTCTAATTTAATGTTCCATAACTCATGCCTGACACCCTCCAAGAAAACCTAAATAGGCTTACCTATCATCACATCTAGGCTCTGTTTCATGCAACATATATTATCCTTTCCTAGGTTTCATTTTACCATGCTATTACTTCTTCAAAATCCCTGGTATATGCATGTATTCTCTTCTCTGAATTCCTGTCATTCGTCCAGGGATGATGTACCACCACCCCACATGCACATATATTTCTCCATTCATCTTCTTCAAATATTCCAGCCCAAAGTAATTGTTTTTCATTCTGTCATTTTCTATGAAAACAAAAGCCCCAGGCTTTAGGAAATTGAGTGTAAGCCAGTACCCATCATATGTTGGTTGTGTGATCCACAGCTCATGGTTATGTCTCCTCAACCAGGTTGTATTATACTTCTTTGTTAACAAGTCTACTTTTGATGAGTGAAATGACATTGTACTGTATATAGAACTTGGTTTATAATACTCCAGCAAAAGAACATGGGGGATACATTAAAAAGATGGATAAGATATTGATTTTTGCTGAATACAGATGATGATTACATGGAGATTTTTTTAATACAATTTCCCTAGTTTTGTGATTTTGAAATTTCCTATAATAAAGAGTTCTGGAAAAAAAGTAGAAAGAGCCGGCCATGGTGGCTCACGCCTGTAATCCTGGCACTCTGGAAGGCTGAGGCGGGCGGATTGCTCGAGGTCAGGAGTTCGAAACCAGCCTGAGCAAGAGCAAGACCCTGTCCCTACTATAAATAGAAAGAAATTAATTGGCCAACTAATTTATATAGAAAAAATTAGCCGGGCATGGTGACGCATGCCTGTAGTCTCAGCTATTCGGGAGGCTAAGGCAGAAAGATAGCTTGAGCCCAGGAGTTTGAGGTTGCTGTGAGCCAGGCTGACGCCACGGCACTCACTCTAGCCTGGGCAACAAAGTGAGACTCTGTCTCAAAAAAAAAAAAAAAAACTAGAAAAAAAAATAAAACTAGAAAGAGTTTAAGACTATTATATGCCATTTTTAAAACTTTACAATTATCAGAAAATTTGAGTGCAACGTCATTCTGTTAAGTCATGCTCTTGAACTCTTTTCCAAACTATTTATACAATCAAATCCTTTTGCATATACATGCTTTTATTTTTAATATAAGCCATTTAGCTTATATAAAAGTACCTACTTACTGTAAGTTATAAAATGTGTTTCCATTTATATAAATTATGCAGTGGATACGTAATCCAAAAATTAATCTGGAAAATAAAGTACCTAACTTGTGACATCATTTTTCACTGAACAAAGAAAAAGTGAGCCCCTTCCTCTTTATTTTGAATCATTTGCATATACTGCCCTCAATCTGGGTCACAAATGCTAATACTGTTCCAGTTGGCATAATTAAGTTACTTATTTGTTTTTTTTAATTTGTAAATCATTTTAATTAAATAGGCAATGTAAAAGGAGGTCAACTCTCAAGTTTAGAGCATTAAAAAAATGAAATAGATCTTTCTAACTTGGCAAAAACATGACAGATTTAGAAAGCATCTTTTAATGTTAAAATTGTAAACAATTAAAAAATATCTTGGCCCCTTCCTCCAGCTAGCCCTCTTTAGTTGTAATAATGGAAGCTAATGTAATTGCCCCATTCCCTACTTAGCAACTTGAAAAATTTAGGCTTACAAATTCTCAATAGAGGCTCCCAAGTCTCTTTACCCACCAACCCAAGACAGAAATATAAATAGAAAGTGGCATGAAGTTAACTCACCCTGTAATGTGCCCACACTTGCCTTCAAATACCAATCCCACTAGTCTTTTGAATTTTCAAAATCTCTGTTCATGTCATGCTTTTCACACACCTGATAACATGGTTGTAGCCTGAAGACTATGAGGAAGGATTTTAGCTTTCCAAACCTTAGTTTCCTCACTGATTCAATTGAGATAATAACAGTATGTACCCCATGAAGTTGCAATTATTAGGTGAGATCATGCATGCAAAGTGGCCACCACTGTCTAACATCAAAAAAAACCCTCAAAATATGAAAATCATAATACATATTCAAAAACCAATTATGGGTATTATTTTTTTTCTTATGTTTATTTTCATCACTCAAGTTTTGGGGGATTGTTTCACAAAGATGACATGATTCTATAGGTAGAATTCTTGCCTCTCATATCCTTGAACTGTCTCCCTCCCCAGACTGCTCTTCCTCTTTAATTCCCTTGGACAAGAATCTTGTAAAAGGCAGTTCCAGTTGTGGTGCCCAGTTTAAAAGAAAGAATATAAAATGACAAATACAGAATTACATACAAATGAGTGTGTTTACTTAGAATGAGAAATCACAAAGTATTTATAAAAAGCTTAAATATACCACCATTATCACAACATTTGGACACATAACATTTTTGTTAATTAGATACCTAACAAACCCCCAGAAAATATTTTTATCCTCTTTTTTTTTTTTTTTTTTGATAAGCCTGTATACACTTTGATTGCTTTCACACATGACAATGGTTTTGTTTCCGTTTTCCCTAGAAAGAACAGAATGGTAATTTCTATTTTCCTCTATCAGGTTGATTGAATTGTAGGTTTTTTTGAGTTTGAGAGTTTGGTGTTCATAAAACGAAAGAATTCACACACAGATATACCTTCTGTTTGCAGTACTACTACGGAAGTGTGCCTTTACAAACATCAATTCTGATAAATTCTATTTCATACTGTTTTGACCAAAAAATGTGAATTGCATTTATAATTTCCTATGCTGCATTATATTCCTGCAAAAAAAAAAAAAAGGTGTGAGATTAAGTAAACATGCCTGCGGTTAGACAGCTGGCAGATCGCTGAGCTGGGATTGCATTCTCGACAGCTGACATTCATCATTACTCATTTTCTTACCTAATCCTCCACAGTGTGGCTTCCAGACTCATCCCTGCACCTCTGTTAGCTTAACTGTGAAGAGGGGAAGGGAGAAGACGAGGTAGAATCCACTGAACATTTGCTGTGTGTCAGTCTCTTCTGTGTGGCGCTTTCTTTATCTTATTTATTCTTCAAAGAAACTCTGCAACGTGTCATTTTCCCCAGTTTAGAAATGACAACACTAATATTGAGTGGTTCAAGGTTACAACACCAAGAGAGTCAAGAGTATGGTTCCAAAGTCCATGTTCTTTCCATTATTCACATCTGATGCTGTGAAAATGTAAGAGAAAAATGTGAACTGTCTGGGATGAAACTGTAAAGTTAGACTTCACACTCATTTATTTCACAAAGACATTTGTTAGTTCCCTGTTCTTTCCTGGCTTGCAAATGGGTCCAGGGAAGCACTTAGTATGTTCTCCCTCAGATGTTTCTCGAAGAGGGTGGACCTGTTGCAAACCTAGAGTAGCTAATGGGTACATGACAAGCTCATGTTGGCAAGGAAGGAAAAGTATCCCAGATACACAGTGCCATGTTTTAGTATTTACAGCATCTGTGTATTCTTCCTCCATCCCTGAAAATTTTTCCTTGTTTTTGTCAGCGCCACATCCAAACATCGTTTCCAAATCCCTCAAAATCGTTTGGCCACTTTTTGTCCCTAATGACAGTTGTAGAATATTCAATCATTTGTCCATAATACTAATATAACCAAGTGTCTCTTTGTGATTACTTTTTTGTTTTTGTGGGGATTTAGGGGTTGTGATATAATTGATTATTGTGGGGTAAAGGATTGCCTTCTCATTTTAGAATTTTATTGTGTTCACAGCATACAACTTACCATTTTAATCATTTATAAGTATGCATCTCTTTGTCATAAGTACATTCATATTATTGTGTAAACATCATCACTATCCATCTCCAGAATTTGTTTATCTTCTCAAATAGAAACTCTAAACCTATTAAACAATAACTCCCCATTTCCCCCTCCTCTCAGCCCTTGGCAACCGCCATTCTGTTTTCTGTTTCCATGAGTGTGTCTACTCTAGGTACCTCATATAAGTAAAATCATATCACATTTGTTCTTTTGTATCTGGCTTATTTCTCTTGGCATGAAGCACTACATGATCAAGTTTTACTTGTGTGGTAGCATGTGTCAGAACTTCATTCCCTTTTAAGGCTGAATAATATTCCATGGTATGTAGATGCTATCAGTACATTTTGTTTATCCATGCAACACCGATGAATGTTTGAGTTGTTTTTATCTTTCAGCTATTGTGAATAATGCTGCTCTGAACATTGCTGTAAAATAACTTGTCCTATAATTTTAAAGATGAGGAATTTACTGCTGTAAATACTGCTTGCCTAAAAGTCAGCAGGGTAATTCTGGGGGTTCTACATCCCAATACCCAGGCCAGAGTGAAGGGACAGGGAAAACTCTGTCCAAGTGACGAAGGCTCTGCCATGGTCTCTGTTTATAAAGGCCGGTCCTCCTGAAAAAGGCTTTGGTCAGCATTGCTTGGGACTATCCCATTAGGGTTGTCCTGGTCCAGGCCAAAGGGAAGAGAGTTGTGAGATCTCCTGCAATGTCCCATCATGTCATGGAGCATTCACCCCAGGGTCCAGGTAAACCTTCAAAGGCAGGTTCATTGCATTCTGGAGTCTTCGGTTCACTAACAAGACAAAGAGAGCCTAGTTCCACTAGCATCAATGAGGAACTGCTCCAGGGCCAAGTAAGATCAGAGGTCATCTAGATTTGGGAACCAGTAGGATATTCTTAGAAACACCTAGAATCAATTGACCATACTATGTGAGTGTCCCTTTTATTTATTTATTGTTATTTATTTTATTAGAGATGAGGTCTCACTCTGTCACCCAGGGTGGAATCCAGTAGTCTGATCATAGCTCACTGCAACCTCAAATTCCTGAGCTCCAGAGATCCTCCTGCCTCAGCCTCCTGAGTAGCTCGAACTATAGGCACATGCCACTATGCCCAGATAATTTTCTTGAAATTTTATAGAGACAGTGTCTCACTATATTGCCCAGGCTGGTCTCGAACTCCTGACCTCAACCAGTCCCCCCGCCTCAGCCTCCCCAAGTACTGAGATTACAGGCATGAGCTACTGTGCCCACACAAGTGGGCCCTTAAAACAGCAATTCCCAACCTTTTTGGCAACAGGAACTGGTTTTATGGGAGACAATTTTTTCAAAGATGGAGGAAGAAGGTAGAGCTCAGGAGGTGATGCAAGCTATGGGGAGTGGCTGTAAATACAGGTGAAGCTTTGTTTGCTGTCCTGCCGCTCACCTGTTGCTGTGCAGCCCACCATTCCTAAGTTCATGGAAGACAATTTTCTGCAGATGGGGGGTGGGGAGGAGGAGGCAGAATTTGGGGGGAGGTGGAGCTCTGGGATCTTGTTCCTAAGAGGCCATGGACCAGTACCAGTCCTCAGCCTTATAAGTAAGTGTAAGCACTTTTTCTGCCTTACTGACAAATTACTCTAAGGATTTTAGGATAATTACCTACTACAACACTAAATCAGAATCTACAAATGATATGACAGTTTACTGTATACAGAGGTGTTTATTGTTTTTAAATATAGGCTTTGTGTGTGAGTGGATTGCTGACTCTACATTTATTTCATATTTTAAGCTTCATTAACTAATATATTTCTTAAGTTTCTATTGATCATTTTGGCATTATAGATCATCATTTTAAAAAATGTAAGAAATATTTATCTCCTTTGTATTGAATATTCTGAAAGTATTTGGTTCTCGTCACTGTGAAATGAATTTTTTTTTTTTTTTGTGGTACCTAAATGGGTGTAAATTATAAAGGGAAAAAAAATCTCTAAGGAAGCTTATTTTGCTTTAGTTGTTTTTCTTAAGAACACTTTTCTATTTCATGGAAAGAATATTTTTTGTTTGTTTCTGTCTATGTTTTATTTGTTTTTGAATGCGTTTTTCTTTTCTGTTGGCCTAGCTAATACAGTGATAACCCCATTCTTAAAAATAAGTAATCCCTGCTGTGCTTATCACACACTCTCCACTAGGAGGCGCCACTGTGATCACTTACAAACTCTAAGCGCAGGAAAGTGTCCTTTGGTGGTAGAGTGTTTTTGTTAAATAATAAAGTCACCACCTATATTATAAAATGAGAAAGAAAAAGAGGAAGAAGTCTAAATTAGCATTTTTCCATCTCTTTACTTCTGATTATTAGTAATGTTTAGTATTTGCTTCTTAATCACTGAGGTAGTAAGCAGAGCTTACCTGAGCAAACCCTTCTAACAGGGTGCTATTTCTTTATGTATAACAGCCTTATTTAGCAACAGCCATTGTTGAAACATTGCTCTTTATCCTTGCAAACTTCCTCCCTTATGCATGTGTGTGTGTGTGTGTGTGTAATTAACAAAATTAAATATGGTATATACTGATTTTTTAAAACACTTTTCATTTAAGATATGAATAGCTTCTTACCTCAGTGGATTCATTGTGCAAAATCTATTTCATCTTTAATTTGTTCAGTTAAAAAAAAAAGCAAAAAAATCCATGTCTTAGTATTATTAAGGTAGTATTAAGAATGAAATCTACCCGTCTCTTGCAGCTCCAGAAACAATGGCTATCAATAGCTTTGTAGACTGTTTTCAGATATTTTTTTCCAGCCTTACTGAAGTATAATTGACAGCCATTATAGCAATTGTATATATCAAAGGTGTACAGCTTGATGATTTAATATTGGTATACATTATGAAATGATCACAGCAGTCAAACTAATCAACTTATCCATCACCTCACATAGTTACATTTTGTGGTGAGAACATCTAAAATCTAATTTTATTAAGCTTCAAGATAATAAATTTAGGCCCCCATGTAAAATTCCTTGATTGCTCAGAGGAGACAGGGCAGAAGGGAGCTGGGGACATACTGTGATAAGTCCTGATGCCACATCTGGGAGAGTGAACACCTGTCCTAGGCTTAGAGGAGGGGCCAGGGTCCTGGGAAACTTTAGGTCACTCCACCCACTTTATCCACCTGTACCATGAGAGCCACCAACAAAATAGGTGAAAACAGGAATCCAAAAGACCTCTGGGGCAAAATCGGCGTGTTATATCGCCTCATTTTACCTTCAGGATTTCTTCAGAAATCTCTAGCAATGCAGGCTTACTCTGTGTTTCACCATATTTCAGTGACTTGAAGACATAGGCTTTTTACATCTTAACAGCTCTGAAATCGGGATGTGCCTTATAATTGATTGCTCTAGGCCAGGCAGCAGCTGTGCTTTAGTAAAACAAACTCATGACTAGGCAGGCTACGGAGGAAAGAAGAGAAAAAAGGCTGTGAGTACCATAGAAAAGTTATTCTTTAACTTTAGAGAGTACATCAGAGTCGCCTGGAAAACCTGTGAAAACACAGATTGCTAGACCCTTTCTGCAGGGTTTTGGATTCAGAGCATCTGGCATGTGGCCAAGAATTTGCATGTCTAACTGCAATTAGAATTCCTGGTGTTCCTGATGCTAGTCTGGGAAACTACACTGAGAGCTATTTCTCTAGGTGCTATGGACTGACTGACTGTGTCCCTTCAAAATTCATATGCTGGAACCTAATCCCCAATGTGATGGTGTTAGCAGGTAATGCCGCTGGGAGGTGATCAGGTCATGAAAGCGTAGGCTTCGTAAATGAATTAGTGCCCTTATAAGGGGCTGAAAAGACCAGCATTCTCCTCTTCTACCATGTGAGGACACAGCTAGAAGTGTCTATGAAGTGGGAATTAGGCCCTCACTAGACACCAAATCTGCAATCTTGGACTTCCCAGCCTCCAGAACCGTGCAAAATACATTGCTCTCATTTAAAAGCCACCTAGTCTATGCTATTTTGTTATAACAGCCCAAATGGATAAAGACACTAGTCTTTGACACATCAATAATATAGAATATAGAATCAACATGCAAAGATCAGTTGTTTCTATGCACTAACAATGAACTATCCAAGAAAGAAATTAAGAAAACAACCCCATTTATGATAGCATAAAAAACATCCACCAAAATATTAGGAATAAACTTAACCCAAGGAAGTGAAAGACTTGCACACTAAAAACTACTATGTTTTGGTAGCAAAGTTGTATTAAAATAGAGTTGAAAGTGTGTCCAGAGAAATGCTTTCTATTTCAGTGTAAGTATTATAAGACCAAAGAAGTGACTATCTTCTGAAATTCACCCTAAATTCTTGATGAATTTAAGTTTATATGGTGGTTGTGGCATTAACTAGTGTTTATAAAACACCTGCCTTCTCCCCCTTAACACTTGAATGATGAAAGCATGAGGAAAGAGTCAGACAAAAGCAGTGATTAAGAAATGAAATTAAAGGAACTCTACATTTGTAAGAGTGCAGTCATTATATAAAGGTGAACCAAGAACTTTTTGTTTTTAGTTTGAAACTAGGGTATATACATGTTGTTTTACATTATAAGTTTGGAGTTTTATGTAGGAGCTAAAACTTTTAAGTGTGTAGATCAGAGGTCCTCAAACTTTTTAAACATGGGGCCAGTTCACTGTCCCTTAGACCGTTGGAGGGCTAAACTATAGTTTAAAAAAAACTATGAACAAATTCCTATGCACACTGTACATATCTTATTTTGAAGTAAAAATCTAAGTGGGCAAAAACACCCGCATGTGGCCCGCAGGCTGTAGTTTGAGGACGCCTGGTCTAGAGCTCACAAATACAACTACTTTCCAATTATATGCAAGCTAAGCAAACAATTCTCTACTAAAAATTAAAATCTCCCCAAGATATTGAGAACAGTAGGTAGTCACTTTTTTTTTCAGAACTTGGGGATATTTTGATTAATTATTTTTCTCCAGCAAAAAATGTGACATAAAAACTGGATGTATCTCTTAATTAGTTTAAATGCAGGAATACTGAACACCCTCAGAAACACAAGAATGTATACCATTAAGATTCTCTTCACATGTGCCCTGGATATTATCTGGTCCATTTATTTAAGAAAATAAAAAAAAAAAATCTTATGCTGCCCATATATCATCCCTGTCCAGGGAATATCAACTTTCCTTCAAAGCTGTTACAAGCAGCCTCAATTCTAGATTAGTTAGAGAAAAATACTATTCAATTCTCAGGTTTGCTATAACTTGATAAACTGGAGAATTGCATGAGAAAGCAGATGTCTGTTGCCATAGGTCATTAAGTTCTCCCTCTCTCTGTCTGATCTGCCACTTACAGGGTAAGAGGAAGGAAGGGAGAACACCCCAAAGAAAAATATCAGGCAAATATTTAGTCACTCCCCTGTATTTTATCCCTTCATTAGGTTTTACCTCAGAGCCAAAACAGAAAGGCACATAGAAGAAAACTTCCTGCCATATATTATTGTCTTACTGTTTTCTCCAGCTTGGATGCAAATGCAAGATTGTTGTTTTCTGGCTGGAGGCCTCTAAAAGCAGTGCATTGAGTCTATTTCTCATTTCATCTATGTGCTCAAATCTCTTATTATGAGAGGAAAATAACAAGTGGCATTTACTTCCATATTACTTCCAGTAATAACTACCTGATAGCCCAGTTTGTCTCTCAGGCCAGCCACCTCAACTCTTGAGTGGACAAAGATTTTTTTTTCTGCATTGATATCCACATTGCCAGTAACCTAATTGAAAACTGCAGGGTTGCTCAACGATACTGCTCTTTGAAATATCTGTGCCACCTCCACTGAGTTTTTATCAATCTCAAGGGTAGAAGCTCTTACAGGGAGGTGAGTTCCACTAACCCTCATTTATAAATAGAAGAAAAGAAGCCCAGAGCCAAGAAAATATAGAGGCTACTCCACTGAAAACCGTATATCAGCTCAGTCAATTTCCAGTTCCCCATTGAAGCCTAATTTTCCCTTTGAACCCAGAGAAAGCCCAGGGTGCCTCTTTCTTGGAACAAAAGGAGGAATGCCCTTCCTTCATACAAATCTGTGTTGGACTTCTAAGTGAATATGGATGACAAAAGGACAGTGGGCCTTCAGGTAGAGGTGCAGAGGTGAGAAAGAAAAAACTTTAAAGGGGATTGTTTGAGGGGAAAAGACCTAAGAAGACACCTTTAATGGTTGCCTAGAATTGTTCAAACTCTTGATTTCTTTCCAACAAAGGGTTTTTCTTTGTTGGAACTGTGTTCAGACAGGCATGACTTGAAATCCCAGCTTAGTCAATTACAAATGTATTTCTTAGTCGGTTTCTTTACGTTTTTCAGAGCCTTGGTTTGTAATTCTGCAAAATGAGGAACACAGGCAATGTCATTCCCTGGCACCTGGAGGGACATATGATAACATTTGTCCGTAATGCATATGGACAGAGGCATGAGGACGGGAGGGACCAAGCATGCCACTTAAGCTCTAGACGCATGCTGCTACACTTTCTGTAAATCACTCCCAGACATTTCTAACTACAAATCTTTTCTGCAAAATCCATGCTAAAGGTCTTTAACAATCAAGCAGAGAGCATTTGGATGTTCTGGTTCTAAAAAGTAGGTTGGTTAAATTTTCACTGGAACTGGTTTGTTAGATTGTTTTGCCTTGGGTAATACTTTTGGCAATTGTCTTTTTTTTTTTTTTTATTTTGGTTCAATTAAAAAAAATCAGTATTTAGATTCAGTTCAGTTTAGCAAAATAAGCCATTCCAATCCAGGCTCTAGTCCTAACTAGGGCCAGGCTGACTTGGATGGAAGATAGTCTAACATAAGCCAGCCTGCAGCTATTCTCCAGGTTTATTCTGTACTTCAAGCACAATGGGGCTAAAAAACACTATTGATTACAGGCCTGATTTCCTAAAAATGTCAGGGATGTTTTACACTTTTTCTCTGAGGTATTAAATATCAGGCCTGCCATTAACCAGACTGTGATAACAGATACAGATAAAGCCAGCTGCAAAGTTAACAGTGAAGAATATTTTTCCAAAGGTCACGCTGCAGTTACTGCATATCATAATGACCCTCTTCTTTGAGGACTACTGGTTTTGTGCACAAGATGTCCCCAGCTCAGGTTTGCCACTTCCCTCCAACAAAGGTTGTGCTTCATGACAGCAAACTATTCAGAACTGATGCTGCTTCCTCTAAGAATCATTTAGCACAGGCCAAGCCTTGAAAAAAAAAAAAAAAAATTCTCCCTGTCCCATCTTGCCAAGAAGCACTGATGGTTCCCCTGGCAAACCCTCACTTACTGCATTAAATCCATAAACCTGCTTTGTTGGATTAAAGCTTTGTCCCTGGTGGACTCTGGCTGCAGGAATTGTGTTTTCCCCTTGCAGTCAAAGCATGTTTCCAATATACCCCAAACCAGCAGGCCCTGGTAGAAGAGCTTGTTCCTCCCCCACAGTTTGGATAAATCTGAGGTTTATAAAGTGCCATTGCCATTTCCTGGCCTGGTTCACCATGAATCAGTACATCAGAATCAGAAAAAAATGGCTGGAAACAGAGAAAGATGCTCCTCTCTGATAAAGCTCCTTTCTCTGACTCCAGCTGGTATCTTCCAAACATCCCCTGAAAACAGGTGTCCTTGACGTCTTCAAAATCTGACCCCTCCTCCCTGTTGGATCTCATGCCCCATGGACAAGGGGTACCTCATAGTTTGGCATTGACACTCCTCCTTCATTTCATGGCAAGACAGGTCTTATCATTCAAGGTCTTGCTAAAATGTCATGTCTTCAGAGACACCTTCTTTGACCACTGAAAGCTAAGCTTAGTAGCCTCCTCGAAGACCATCTCTAATACAGCATCTCACTTGATTTTCTCCTTAGCATTTATCATGTAAGCAATTAGCACTAACTGGTATTATCTTGCTTGCTTATTATCCATCTCTCTGCCCCACCACCCTCCACCTCTAAATGAAATATCCCAAGGATGGAAAAACAAACACTGCATGTACTCACTATTAAATTGGAACTAACTGATCAGCACTCATGTGCACAGATGGACATAATACTCAACAGAAATCATGCTGGTGGGAGAGGGGCGGAGGGGATGGGTGAAAGTATACCTAATGGGTACAATGCACACTATCTGGCCAATGGGCACTTTGACTCAATCAATACAAAAGCAATCCATGTAACCAAAACATTTACAGTCCCATAATATTCTGAAATTTAAAAATAAGAAAATAAAATAATCTGATACTAAGTGAAAGAAGCCAGTCACAAAAGACCAGGCACTGTATGATTCCATTTATATGAAATGTCCAGAATAGGCAAATCCATAGAGGCATGAAATAGATTAGTGGTTGCCAGGGGCTGTAGGCAGGAGAAAATAGGAAATGACTGATCGTAGGCACAGAGCTTCTTTTGGGGTTGATGAAATGTCCTAGAATTAGACAGCAGTGATGATTGTACCACTTTGTTAAATATACTAAAACTAACTGAATTGTACATTTAAAAGGGTGACTTTATGTGAATTATATCTCAATAAAAAATCTTTTAAAAATGAAAAAAAAATTAATATTTTTTCCTAAATGTATAAATCACTTGTTAAAACACTATATGGTTTTTATACAGATATAAAATAAAATCATTAAGAAGAAAACAATAAAATAAATTCAAATCTTAGGAACACCTTCGATTATATTAAAATAGTTTTTCTCGTTGCCACCCAAAATCATTCCCAAATCTATAATTCCTTCCCTACACCAACTTATGCATCAGCCGATGAAGGACAGCCTCCCAACTGTCCATTCATTGTCAGTCAGTCAATCTGTCAGTAGATCAAAATACTTTCTGACCACCTGCTACTATGTTCCAAACATTATTCTTGGGGCTGAAATAAAAGGTCTAGAAGTGCAGGACTCCATCCATCAAGGAATTTACAATCTACTAGGGGATACAAAGAGTAAATCAAGCAGTCAATTGTTACAATTGTGTACAGCACAGTGCCTATAGTAAGGCATAGGACAGGATTGGGTAAGGAAGGGAAGGGACGGGAAAGGTAGTGTAGGATATATATGGTAGGATAGTTCAGTGTGGCAACCAAAAAAACCCAAAAAGTTGAAAAGTAGGATATGGGACACAGGAGTTGTCTAAATCAGGCTAAGGGGTCTAGGAAGCTTCTAGAGGAATACTTAGGCTGAGTTTTGATGAATAAATGGAAATGAGCTGGGTGAAGAATTATACAAACAGCTATATAAAGAGGGCAATCTCTTGGGTCAGACTGTCTTAAGTTCATATTTCTCCTCTGCCCCCTATTAACTATTACAGAGCTCACACCTCTGACAAGTTACTTAATGACTTCTTGGCAATTAAATGCCCAGTCACCTTGTATGCTATAGGGCCCCTTTCAGGTTCTCGATTCTACATGTGAAGTTTTATTTTACAACAGAAAAATTCAGGTCATGTCCTCGGTTCTGTTTCATTACACCGAAATCTGGACTGAATTGGTAAAATGAGCATTTTTGTCTTTTTCTGCCCCTGGCCCCTATCCACCTGCCTTGCCGTGTCTTCACCATTCTCTGCCTCTCCTCTTAGGCTCAGGCCAGACCTGCTGACTCGAAGCACCTGCCCCAAACCATGCTGCTTCCTGCTGCTTCCTTCCCTTTTGCTCTTCCAATGAACTCTTACTCATGAACCACCATGGACGTTCAAATACCCGCCTCCTCTATGCTAATTCTGTCACTTGTTTTCCCATTCGTGGTTTGTCACACACTCTTAAAATATTTGCATCCTCTGTTCCCCCTGTTAGAACATGGGGTTCCTGAGGACAGCGACACTCAGGATCTCAATACATGCTGATGTGTTAATAAACCAAAGGTTCCTTCTAGGCCAAATTGCACCTTCTTATCTGATAGAGGGATCCAATTTGATGGGGCTGCCACAGATTCGTTTGTTATCAAAGTGTCATCAGTTTCCCCTTGTGAAGGGAAATGTCCCTTTCCTTGGTACTTTAAGAAAATTAATCCGTATAATAATAATGACTGAGATAAAACTATAATTTTTCACTTAGGATTTAATTTACCTTGTTTAACTAGAACTATATATCTTTGTTAATTGGTCTTGGACAGGCCCAATTTTTAAAAAATCTATTAGGATTCTGAGAAAACTGATGGTTTATATTCTCAGTTTGACATGAATTAATATTTTTGCTTGATTAAATTCTTCCATCTAAGATCTCGATGTGTCGTCTTTTTTGTTCTGACATTCTTTTAAGTCCTTCTAGTAAGATTTTTATGGTTTTCTCTGCATAGACTTTCTAGTTATATTAATTCCCAGGAATTTATGTCTCTGTTGCTATTCTCAAGAGGATTTATTTGCCAATTTCCATTTTTAGTATTGTAAATATGAAGAAAAGCAGTTTTATATCTTTTGTTGACTACTTTATCAAATTATCCTCTTAATTTTCATAGTTTACAGTGGAGTTTTTAACTTTACAATCATGTCATCAACATGTCTCTTTATTCCAATATTTACTGTAAGTATTTCACTTTTTGCTTGTATGATATTTGCTGCTCAAAAAGAAAAAGATCAAAATAGGGTAATGATGGAATCTGATCTGAGGTTTTAACATGAATGGCCTTAATATTTTACCCTTTAAAAATACTGTTTGCTATTTTTAGTAAGTAGCATTTGTTTTAGCTTCCTTCTATTCCTACTCTCTTTTTAGTTATTCCCAGTAGCTCTACATTTTATTGAATAGCTTTTCAACATCTATTGATATCCTTTAGTTTGTTGATATTGTACAACATTTTGATAAAGTTCCTGTTTCTGCAGTCCTTATGTTACTGGAATGGATCTCATTTGTTCATACCATAGAACCTTATAAATGGATTTCTGAATTCAGACATCTAATAGTTTATTTGAAATATTTGCTTCTATATTTGTAATTGGAATTCATCTAATTTTCTCTTGTGTGCTATCTTCATGACACTTTCTTTATACAATGAATTGGGGATCTTTTATCTTTCTCTGTGGATTGGAATCATTTAAATAGCATAGGAATTACATGATGTTTGAATTTAAATTAAACTCAGCAGTAAAACCATCTGAGCCTACCACCACATCTGGCTATGGTTATTGGTCTGTTCAGATTTTCTCTCTTTTTGGGTAGAATGGGATATTTTACATTTTGATAACAAGTTACCCATTTCTCCAAGATTTCCAAACATCATCATTGGTTTGTGCAAGATGTTTTCCTATAAGGCTTTAACTTTCTCTGTATTTGAAGATTGTATCTCATTAATATTGTATCATTGCATATTTCTTTGTCTCTCTCTTTCTCTCATATTTAGTTTTGCCAGGGATTTACTTTTTTATTTTATTCGTATCAAAGAACAAAATTTGTATTTTGTGTTATATAGCATTGAACATGTAGTATATTACAAAAAAAGTCACATGGATAAAAGTTGATTTCTCCCCTAGTTAAGAGCGATCTGAGGTATGCAGTCTGAGATGGGTGTGACAGTACCCTGGCATGGTCAGGGACCCAGACTCAGCCCCAGTTCCCAAAGCTTGCCTTCTGTCCTCATGATCCCTGTCATCCAAGATGACCGTTGAAGGACCAGTCTTAAAATTTGTGTTCCTGGTCAGTTGCTGGTGGGAGAGGGAAAGATGAAAGGGTCCCCTCACCAATAACTCAGCCACCTTTATTAACTCTGCTCAGAATTCCTAGACCATACTTGTGTTTATATGTCATCTTCCAGAACTTAGTCATAGAGCCAGAACATGGCACAAGGGAGAACTGGGAATGCAGCTTGAATAGCTTTCCGTCTCAAAAAATCAAAGTTCTATTACTAAATGAGAGAAGGATATATAAGTGAATGGAACTGGAAGTGTCTGCTACAATTTCATGTAGCCTGTCAAATATTTCTGCTTTTGCTTTTACTTTAAATTTTCATAGCTTTCAGCCTTCATGTGAATTATTTTTTCTTCCTAAGTTCTGTGTATTGTGAGACTGAATTTTGAAGTTCTGAAGTCAAATAGCTTGCATATTTTTGTCTATTAAAAAATTACAATAAAACATTTGAGAATATAAATTTGAAATATATTTCATTGCCTCCTTTGCTAGATCTTAACCCCTTACCAGTGGGATAAGTGTTTATGGAGCTGCCCAGGGGCAGCTAGAACTAAGAGAGTTAGATTTTAGGGTTTACGATCTTTGAACATTTATTTCCTGAGCTCGGTGGTTATTTGACATATTAAATATCCCTTCTCAAGCACATGGTCTCTCTGTCTCATAATTCACTTAACCAATTGCCTTTTGCCAGACATTTAGTGGTCTCCAATTTCTGAAGATTGTAAGTAGTGCTGTGTCTGCCATCCTCATGATACATCTTTGTCCATCTGTGTAATTATTTCTGTAGGATTAATTTCTCAAAGTGGAATTGCTGTGTCAAAGGGTATATACATGTAAAATCTGATACCTATAGCAAAAATGCTTAATTGTTTTGTTTTTGTGCTCCCAAAAATGTCTTCCAGAAACTACAAAATGTCTTTCTCTCATATGCTTTTGGCGACTGTGTACTTTTTAAAGCTGATTTAGATAGCAGTCTGGAAGTATCAGTCAAAATTTTAAAAGGTATACAGCAAGTCATCTTTTGGGAATCTGTCTTACTATATTGCTTGTATGTGTACATAAATATGTACTGTGTGTGTTGACTTGAGAACATCTAAAGGCATTAAAATTAAATGAAAAAATTATTTTGAAGACGGGTATATATATTATTCCATTTGGTAGAAAAAAAAACTATATACGCATATGTAAAGATACATTAATACTTAAATGCAAAGTTAAGGAATGAGAAGGATATGTATCCAACAATGCCTAGTGGCTACCTTGAAGAGAGGAATGAGATGGGCCCAGGTGGGGAACATTGAGGTAAAGGGAATGGTCCATGTTTAAATAGATATACTTTTGTATTATAGCTGTCTATTGCCCTAAGAATATATTTTCATTTTGCTATTTAAGGAACTAAGATAGTTATTAGAATATGGTACAAGATTTTAAGTTATATGTGTTAGCTTTCAACTATTTAGTTATTTGTAATTTATTGTCTTGAAAATATCATCATGGAGCTAGATTATTTCTTGCTGCTCTGTTAGGATCTATTTAATAGATTGGCTGCTATAGTCCCAGGTGTTATATAAACATCCAACAAAACCCAGTGAAAGAAGATGAGCCACTTTTACAATGCCTCTTCCAGAGAAATATTCACTAGCAGACCACTCATTAGATTCCACCAAATATACACACGCCCCTCTAAGGTCAAAATTTTTCTACCCTATCCTCAATGATGCTTAAAGCCATAAGAAGTTTAATTCCATTTTCCTTTGTGGCTTGGTGGTGGTGTTTTCATTATAAATTTTACTCCAGCATTTGTTATAAACCTCACAGTGTTTTCTATTTATGACTCATTCCAGAGCTCTTTAGTCATTCTTGTATATCTTTGCTTCCATCTGGGGTTATTTTCCTTTAGTATTTCTTATATAGCAGGCATATCCCCTGGTGATGAATTCTCATTTTCTGTGACTGAAAGTATCTTGATGTATTTTTAAAGATTATTTTTAAAGATAATTTTTCTGAAACTATATTCAAAGTTTATAGAATTTTATTTCCTTTGGCACTTTAAATATTTCATTTAACGTTTCCATTCTTTTTTAGATGTTAGCCATCATTTTTATTCTTGTTAAACTGAAAGTAATATTTCTTTTTTCTTGGACTGTTAAGATTTTCTCTTTATCTTTGAAGTTCAGCAGTTTGTGATATATACGTGGGTATGGTATTCTTGGTAGTTATTTGGCTTGGTGTTAATTAAGGTTCTCAATCTATGGGGTAATATGTATCATCGTATTTGGAGAAAGTCTTGGTTCTTATTTCTTCAAATATTGTTTCTGTTCATCTTCATTCCATTCTTCCTTGTTTTCTGATTACATATGCATTAGACCTGTTGACAATCTCCTTTTTGCTTGTTTTATTGTTGTTTGATTGTTTGCTCTTCATGTATATATTGACCTTTTCTTTGAACTTCCCTTAGGGTTCCTAATCTGTCTTCTATTGTGTTCATTCTGCACTTAAACCTGTTAAATGGGTTCCTCATTTCAAATACTGTATTTTCTTACTCTAGAACACTCGCTTGATTCTTTTTATCTATCTCATTTCTCCACTGAAATATTCTGTTTTACATTCATTTTATCTTTTCTTCTCTTTGATCTCAAGTACTATATAGTTCTCTGAAGCCCTTACCTGCCAACTCTGGATCATCTCTAGATCTGTTTCTATTGACTATTTTAACTATTACTGGATTTTTTTTTTCTTGGTTTTTGTCATGTATAGAACCTTCCTAATTGTATGTTGAGCATTGTGGATGAGACTCTATATTATGTTATCTTCCTCTTTAGAGGACTTCTGTCCTGGGTAGCAGCTAAATACCAACAAATCATTTTGTTCCTAGTGAGGCCTATTTTTAGATTGTGTTAGGTTGAGTTTATTTCAGTTTTATACTAACACATGCCTCCTTATTCATATGGCATTGATTTTATTGGGTCGCAACTGCATGAGCTGGTAGTTCATGTATTTTCTAAAGTATGATTTTTTTTAAGAAATGGTAATTTCCTTTTTTCAATTCTGGCTTCTATAAACAATTAAATTTGCTTCTTTTTATTTAAGTAAAGTCAAAGCATAATTAACTTTGGTGGTGGGGGAACAACACTCTTTAACTTGACCACTGCTGGATTACACCAGTTATGTTTTCTCCATAGTTCTGTGCAGAACAGGATCCAAATCTGCATTTTCTTTTCCAACCATGAATCTAGCTATCTTAGTGTCATATAAAAGAAGATACATTTTTAGAACAGTTGAGGATTGAAAAGAAATAAGCATTTATTACAAATAAGAACATACATTTACCTGTTCTATTAATTCTCCATTCACAAGTCTGTCTGCATTCACAATGAGATGAACTAGTTTGAATGTTAACAAGGGTGAATGTCAAGTTCTAGAGTTGAATTAGAAACAACAAAACTTCCCAGGAATAAAATAAATATCACTTGACTTTAAAGAGCATCTCATGTGAGAATAAAGCTCAATCTGGGTCCTAAAGTTAAGGCTTTAAAATTAAGACTAAACCTATATTGGTTAGGAGGTTTAGGTCCCTGAAGATACAGGTATTTGAAGATGCCCTAAGGTATCCATGATGAAAAATGTGCCACTGACCTACCTTAGATGATAAGTCCTGGAATTTACTCATTATTGCCACCAGGCCTGACTCCAATGAAAGAGCGTGAGAATGCAAAGCCAGTTCCTTAGTAGGATGGCAACATGTAAATATAAGGAATTGTCAACTAGAAGCATGGGACCTAGAGTAGTCAACTAAAAGGATGGGACCTAGAGCTTCAGGTTTCCCAGAAATACCTTGAGATAAATTATATGTCTCCATTCCCTCCTTTCTGCCTTATTTTGCTATTTTTCTGAAAAGTTCCTATCTAAATCTTGCTATCAATTTTGTTTCTCTGAGGAATCAAAGATGGCAATACCAGCTACCATAGAGCTACTCAAGTAAGCACAATAAATGATGGCTTTAAAAAAGTGTAGAACAAGTTAAAAGAAGGAACTGGTGGTCTGTCTAGAAATAAAATTCATTTTCCCATCTAGGTTTTACAAATTTGGGCAGTTATTCCTGCTGATGTTCAAGTTAGCCAGCAGTTAGTTAACTTGTGAAATAACATGAGGGAGAATGAGACCAATTTTTAACTTATTGGCAGCTATCTGTTCCTCTTGGATGAGCACATACTTCATATGTTAAACATGCTGGACATCACTCAATAAATGGGATATATGAGATTTTGCTCCTAATACATGCTAAATGGCATGAGGAAGAATGTATGCACTAAGATTAGAATCTGCTTTGGCTCTTGTCATTCAAAATTTCTAAACCATGACAGACAATCCACTTAGAAATGTAAATGAATGTTGATCTTACACGCAGTTGAGTAAAGAAGTTGTCAAGCATTTAATGCACAGAATAAAGAAAATATTTGGGGTTATTTTTCAGTGGTGTCATTCTCCATTAACATTAATTGACTGCCAACTACATTCCAGAGGGCAGACTGTGAGCATAATGAGAATGAGGACCAGGAAATACTGGGTAGTATTCAGCGCATAGACTGTTGCTTAACTTACATTTGTTGAATCAGCAGCAACTTGCTTGCATTTTCCTATACATCATCTCATTTCATTTTTAAAATTTCCCTTGAAAGTACTTTTTATGCCCATTTCATCCATGATAACAATGAGGCTTGAAGCAGTTACTGGGCTTCCAGGACCTAGGTCATCAAGCTGTAGGTGAATAAGCAATGCTCTCCCCTAGCTGGGCTGTGCTCACTCTTGATGCCAGCTCACCAGGAAGCAGCCGTGTAGCCTGGGAAGTGGGAAAGGAGGTGGAGTTGAAACAGAAAAGCAAGGCTGACATATCCACATGCCTCCTGAGAGGTGAAATGAAGGGTGTGTGACACATCTTGGATTCCAGGAACCGCAGGAAAGACAGGCGAGAGTAACCCTAGCACCTGTTTGCAGACTACTTCCCCATTTGGGGAAGATGTCCAGGCAGAACGAGGGGCTCACTGAAGACATGTTGAGGGAGATGCAGGAAAACTAAAGTCATCCAGAGCATCTGGGCACAGGGCTTTGATACATGCAGTGGGCGTCTTGAGAAGTTGTTGTGATGCTGTGTGAAAGAAAGTTATCAAGCCAAAATTGTAAATGGAAAATGCAACCCCCGAGAGGGTTATATGGCTACTTAAGCTCCATGGCTGCATGCTGGTGGCCCACATCCCAAATCTGGCCCAAGCAATCCTTCCTTTGCCTTAAAAATGATGTGACATGGTGCCTCGAGGCAGTGTCTATACCCTTCAGGGTGCCCATTAATCTCCATTCACCCTGGGTACTTCTTCCCCCTTCCGTTAACTGCCCACACTCACAGCAGTGCACGTGGGCCTGCTCCCCTGATAGGAGCCCCAAAACTTTAGATCCAAAAGGAGCGAAAATTAGACCACCAATGAATAATTTTCTCTAGGCTTTTTCTATGGATTTCTTTGGGCTCATCCTTGCTGTTAACAGCTTCTTTCAACTTGGCTTATAATTATGCAACTATGGTCCCAGCTAGAATCAATTGGCCTTCCAAACCCAAACACGTTCATCTTTACCCAAATGTAATTTATCTGAAATGCCATGTTGTGGTGAGCATTATGCATTACTGCCTAGGCTTCTGTTTTCTTTTTAAATAATAAAACACCCACATGGAAAATATTCCCTCTAAATAAATTTTAATTGTCCTTTCTCTGAATAGCAGAAAATGAATATGAACTTGAAATTTATCGGGAGCATTTTGTTATAATGGGCTTTGGGAATAAATGCTGAAAACATGAGACATTTTCTTCTATCTTCCTGCAAGTTCTCTAGTAACCACTTCGTCCCGAATGCAATGTGAGTGTCCATGTCTTATCTTGCATCTGTACAGGAGAATGTCACATCAGGAATCATGTCAAGGTGTAAGGTATTACTGGAGCTTAAAGTGAGCAAGCAAGAAGCCTAATTGCTATAGAAGGCATATATCCCAGAGTTTGTGACTACAAACGACAATGCATGTGTCTGTTACATTTTTGAATTCTGTGCCTTGAATCATTTTTCTGAGGAAAGAAAGCAAATGGGAAATATCACCCTATAGCATGGGCAGGCTAAAGAACTCGGGCCTTGTTGTATGTATCAAGAATTAAAGCAGGGACAGATGGAGAACGTGACTAACTACCTTACAGAGGAGCGTTCTGGCCGTAGGAAGAATTATGAGTCAGTGGGGTAGAGGGCCAGGTTGGAGGTGCCCACTTAGATTCCGAAGTGCACAACATTAATTGCTCCTAGAGACTTTCTCTCGGTCTAATATACTGCCAAAGGGAGCCGTTGCCATTTCTTAGCCTTTTTTTTTTTAAATAATAGAAATGACACTAAGAGGAGAAATTTAGTTCAGCTCAAGAAATACGTATTGCATACAGAGTATTAAAAAGCAACGACAAGAACGAGAGTTTCCATGTTCAAGAGAGTTATCTCTTCTTTGGAATAAGGAGCTCGCCACTCAGTCAAAATACACCAGTGAGTATGAGACAGATTCCTCTTTTTAAACCAAGAAAGTGTCAGCTCAGTGAGTACCTTCAAGGGGTTAAAAGGGCAGCAAAGTCCCGCAGGAGGCTTTTGGGCATAGCGCAGAGCACCGCCTCCAGATGCTGGTGGGTGCCCCACTCACCAGCTGAGTGGCTTTGACAAGATCAATGAATGCCCTGAAAATGCTGTTTCCTTATCACCAAGATAGGAAAAAAGGAAACAAAATACCCATCTTGGAAGGCAGTTGCAAGATGCACGCAGGTAGTAGGCATTCAAGGAACATCCTCTTGACCTCCTCTCCCTCCAGCAATCTCCATTTGCCTCGGCCCTTACCCCATCATAAAGCCCCCAAATCTTCCCCACCTCCTGGAAGTTTGTCCAGGACCAGCTCTATCCACAGAAATGACCAAATGATTATCGAACATAGAAATCTCAAAGGAAATACAGGAAGTAGTATTCTTCAGTCCATGTGGAAAGAAAGAAGAGAAAAATATTAAATGTGATTCAAATTATTTTATAATCACTAATGATACTATGTGCCTCTTAATTTAAGTATACTAATAATCATTCCTATTTTATTTTAAAAATTGCATTTATAAAGCATTTACAAGTGGCGAAACACTTTCACATTTACTTTCTAATTTAATCCTCAGAACATTCTGATATTACCAGCAGATCAAGAAGTTTGACTACCAATTTTAAGAAAGAGGAAACCAAAGTGCTAAGGATTTATAATGCTTGACCCAGTCACACAGAGAGTTGGTAGAAAAAGAGGGCTCAGGTAAACCTTTGGCCCCAAATCATATTCTTTTTGCAGCCTGTCATGGTGCCTGCATAAATTTCTCTGAAAGAGGTCCAGCCCTGGACTTTTATTTCATATCCATGTGCCTCCTCCATAGCTCAACGTGAATGTCACTTAGGTAACTCAAGCTGGGTCCAAAACTCTATCAATGAACCTTCCTCCCATATCTGCCACTCCTTGAAAGCTCCCTGTCTTCATGCAGGTGTAACAAGTCACCCAGGTGTTCACACCAGTAGCCTGGAGGTTGTCCCGACACCTCACCTTCCCCTACCCAAGGGTATCTAGCTCCCATCTCGGTAGACTCCACCACTTAAATATCTTCTGAATCTGACCTCACCGTCCCAGACAAGCCACCACCATCCCTTTTCTATTATTGCAACAGCCTCTCAGAACCCATTCTTGCCATCTCTGACCTGATCCCTCAGAGAATCCTCAGTAGATCCATCACTTGCCTACCCAAATCCTTCCTCCCCACTCTTCTCGTGCACAACAAACCTTTCCTACATTGGCACTGCCAACTGTTTTGGCCTCATCTGTTCTTATTCTTCCCGTTTCCTACAACACCTGCTGAAGGCCCTGTCAGCTCCAGCCTGCTAAATCTCCTCCCACCTCTGGAACTTTCCATGAGATGTTTTCTCCAGGGGGCATGTCCTTGCTGCCCACAATGCCAGCTACACCACATGCCTCCTGCTCTCCTTCATGTCTCCTCCTGAATGCTATCTCTTCCTGATGCCTTTTCCTCAACTCCTCTTTCATTCCACATGGTAGGAAAATCAATGGCCTCCCCAAAGAGGTCTACATCACAATCCCTAAAACCTGTGGCTAACAAAAGAGACTTTAAAGAGGTGATTAAGTTAGGGATCTTGAGATGGGAAGATTATCCTGGATGTAGCCGGGTTGGCCCAATGTAATCACAAGGGTCCGTTCCATATCAAGGAAGAAAGAAGGTAGGGGAGTCAGAAGAGATGTAACCACAGAAGCAGATGGAGTGATGGCTTGCTGGCGAGGAGCCACAGACCAAGTATTGCAGGCAGCTGGAAGACAAGGGAGCCTGCAGGATGAACACAGCCCTGCTAACATCTCTCATTTTTTCATTTTTTTCTCATCTGCAAAATGAATCTGTCATGCTCCCCTCCTGAAGATTGTTCTGAGGATGAAAGAAGAACATGCAGGTTAGATACCTAGCACACATTCTGTGCTCAGTAAACAGGAGGAGTTATTATCCTGTTCTCAGGGAGTGAAGGGCAATAACACTGGCTGAGGGCTTTGATAAACCACACACTTTCTCAGGGACATTGGTGATCACAATCTCAGTGCAGTTTGCACCACAATCCAGGGAGGGAGATATCATCATGTCCATCTTGCAGGGGAGGAATCTGGCTCATGAAAGAGGTGTGAGCTTCCCAGAGCCACATGGTGGGTGCCTGATAGAGTGTTTGATCATTCTAGAGCCAGAGTGGCCTTCTTGAAGGTGGACTTGGCTGTTGTTTTACAACAAGAATGATCAATACATCTGCAGGAAGACTGCGAAGAGAATCCTAACATGAGCACAAAGTTCTTGAGAAAAAGAAATTGGCAAACCTTCCTGGCAACAGTCAGAAGGTAGCTCATCGACCGGCGGGGGAAGCGTACTACACAAAAGCATTTTTTACAATCTTCTTTGAAACAGAGCTGATTTCCCTGGGCAAATGGAGAAATGAATTCTTATCATTATCTATGCAGACACTCTTGTCATCTTCTATATTTGTAGAAAGTACACTTTACTTCTTAAGTAAAGAAAATAAAGACAGAGATGCCATTATTCATATCAGCAAGCTGAAAAATCTCTCTTCTCTTTTTGCAGTCATCAGCACAGCATGTTATGATGAATTTTGGTTGTAGGTCAACAATCGTATCTAAAAAAAAAAAAAAAAAAAAACTAGTAAGAGAAATGTGTAGTACTTCTTGTTCATGTGAAAATATAGTAGATTGATTCCTGATTCTGGAAGAAGACAACTAAGGGTCTCTTCCTCTGTTGAAAAGTGAACTCTTAGCTCCGCCCAGACATGTTTGGTGAGTAGGAACATGAACTTGGAGGGGCCGAAATGCATCCACGTCGCTGCCCACTGCTTCCACGCATGCCTGGACCACCAACTCTTCTTCCCAAGGCCCAACTAGTTTCTGTATCCCCAAAGACAGGAAAGCAAAGCCTGGCTGTTTGATGAGACTTAATTGGGACTGTCAAGGTGGATGTGTGTCATGGGTGGAGGGGACCAGGCACATGCTGCCTAAATGGCAGAGTCCTGGATTTCATGGAACGGTGCCTGCCCACTGGAAAGTGGGCTGAGAACAGACATTCATTCACGTGTGCTGAACTCATCGTTTCCTTCTGAAACCCATTCTTGGGTCTCAGAGTGGTAAATACCCTTCTTCCAAACCCACAGAAGCCCTTAGACATGTATTGTTCCAACTATATCAGGAACTGCCCAGCAGGCCAAAGCAGGAGTTTCTACATTCTGAAAATGTATTAGGAATATTAAGTCATGGGGCTCTTTGGGGAAGCCAATGGGAGTCAGAATAACTGGTCAACCCCATGGTCTCCCAGCTCCCTTCTTTGCCAGGCCTGTCCTGCAGCCAGAGTGAGCCTGGAAGCCACTGCAAGCACAAGGCTACACCCTCCCTCCACAGAGACTTGGGAAGCAGATCTAGCTGCAGCTGGGTCAGGGGTTTAGTGGGCAAGGACTTGTGCAAAGCAACAGGTGACCCAGGGGAATGACCAGAAAACAAAAGCTACCTATGGGAAGCAATTAGGCAAGGGGTAAAAATAAGTACGTTATAAAATAAATCATGCAGTATAACCCCATTTTTGTTAAAACAATAAAATGTATATATGTTCATATATTTCTGAAAAAAGAAGACTGGAAAAAAAATATATCCAAATTTTTGAGATTCCCCCTCCCAACTGCTAGGATCATAGGTAATTTTTATTTATTTATTTTTGTATGTTTGTGATGCAGATCTAGAATTTTTTTTCTAAATTTTTGACATTAACCATATATGTCTGTCAAAATGAGAAAAAAAGACTACTGTTAAAAAAAATTTACAAATTATCCTCATCTACACAGGCCCATGAGTTGGAAGAAATGCTGTACGCTAAGTGAAGCCAACTGAGTCCCATAAGAATAAACAGTCATTCTCCAAATTCCTCTGTGTCCCACAGGTGGCTTCCTTGTAATCAAGAGAGTACACCTTTAAAATGTACATGTCATCAAGAGTTTGGTCATTAAGACACAAGATTTTCAGATGTGAATGAGCAGCCACCTTTGGGTAGGTGAGACTCAGGATGTTCTCAACAGGGAGGAGGAGAAAGCAGCTGCCTCTTATGGCCGGTCTAGTTCTTTCTCATCCCAGAGCATTCCATCATCCCCATTCTCACTCGGAGATTCAGGAGGCAGCTCACTGTATTCATGTCTCTCTCCAAATTTCCCTTTTTATAAGGATACTAGTCATATTGGTTTAGGGGCGCACCCTACTCTACAGTGGCCTTATCTTAACGAATTACATCTGCAATGACCCTATTTGCAAATAAAGTCACATTGTGAGGTGCTGAGAGTTAGAACGTCAACATACGAGTTTTAGGGGAACACAAACCAACCCATTCACCATGTCACAAGTGTAAAATACACACTAGATTGCTAAACATGTAGTATGAAAAATGTAAAACATTTTATTTATAACTTTATGTTGATTAAATATTGAACTGACATGTTAAATGTTCAGTTAAATAAAATACATGTTATTAAAGTTAACTTTACCTGTTACTTTTTACTTTTAGTGCACCCCTCTAGAAATTTTGAAATTACTTATGTGCCTGGCATTATATTTATATTGGACAGTGCTGATTTGGGAAGATAGATGCTCTTTCTGGAGGTAGATACTGTCTGCATGCTCTCCCAGGCACTAGGAGATTTGATGAGCGTGCTGTGTTAAGTGCCTCTGGCCAAGGGCAGGTGAAGAGACTAGTAATATCCTACCACCCTACTATTCCCAGTAAATCAGCTGTGCCCTGACCTGCTTTTTCCCTTTCTCCTTCCTCTCCTCCACTTTCCTCCTCTTCTTTGCTCTTTTCTCTCTTTTTCTTTTCTTTTTGGTAAGATTATTTATACCAAGGTGATCTGCCATTGTTAAGCTTTCTTAGCAGTGAGGTATTGATGGGCTCATTAGTGGCTGCTCTACTTTACTCATCATTAGCACCTGATTTACTAGGAAAGCTTTTACTCCAGGTAACATTGTCAGCTGCCAGTCTGATGGGACTTGTAGAGACAGGTTTTTCCTGCCCAGGATACATTCAGTGTTCTTTCAGGAACAATGCTCTGGCTCTTCTTTGCAAAACGGATCAATCCTTTTGCTTCTGTCAATCACAGCATCCCACACCCTTCCCTTCTCCACGGGATTTTCAGGACAATCCAACTCCTTTCCCAGAGCTTGAGTCACAAGAAAATTGATACACTGAGAAAATTAAGGTGCACCTAAGCCATTTTTATATCAGTGTCCTAAGGAAATTGACCACTTGCTCCTGCTCCTGGATCCTTAGAGATGCTCTTGACACTGTCTCTGATAGATTTTCGATTCTTCCTTTGATCTAATGAGCTACCCAGTAGTCTTGAAATAGCTCCTTTTTGTACTTAAGGTGCCCAGAGTCATCTTCTGTTCTTTGCACCCATAGCCCTCTATATTATTACTTTGATTCTGAAAAATAGTGAAATGCTGTAAAAAGTATTTTAGGATCTTTATCCCTGGCTGCAAATGTGAGTACCAATAGAAATAGGATAGAATAAAGAGATAAATGTGGTTGCAGTATAGCCATGAGCTTTGTCTTTGTAAAACCACAATCGATCTTGTCCTGAGCTGGCTCAACTAAGTTTGGAGCCAAGTCCCTTGCAGACATCACCTCTGTGGTAAGGACTGAGCTCTGGGAAATGGGGGTTAAGTGGAGTGGGATGGCCTGATTTTCCCCCGAATTTCACTTTTGAAACATCTCTACAGTGAGTGGTTCACACTTAAGGTGACCTTTGTGAAATTGGGTTTTGATGTTGTACCTGAAGCTACATGTCTCTGAATTATCTTTAAAATACTCCTTAAATAGCATCCTCAAAGAAGTATCTATTTTCTTGTGACTTGTATATGCAACTTCAATCATCTTTGTCATTCAAGCCGAATACTAGTGGTTTTGCCTGAATTTCCTGGTTAATTGAGATAAAGAAGGGCTTTCTTTCCTCTCGAAGGTGTCCAGCTTTCCTTTTATTTAAGGGCTTTTAAAGACTTGGTCATTGTCTCTCACTGATTTTAATTTGTACTCGATACAGTCTCTCTAGCATTTTATAATGGGAAGAAAAGAAGGGGCTTCATACGATTTAATGCAAGTTTTGCAGCCATGAGTAGTGGATTTGCTATTGCTACAGTGCATTGCATTTGCAAAATATGTTTTGAAGGAAACTGTTGTTTCTTTATGAACTCTATCCCTGTAAGTCCTATATTTGCTAAAAAGGTAGGTGCCAATTGGGGTAAATGGACTCATGTATAAATCTAATTCCCTTGATATGTATGAGATACTGAAGTAATATTCATTTATACAATGTTTATCATTCACATATGAAGTTTCAGGCAATGAACTAGAGTTTTTCATTTATTATTTCATTTGTTTTACACAAAACTCTAAAAGCTAGACATCACCATCCCAACTTTACAAAGGAGGAGGCTAAAAACAAAAATAATGAAGTAAACCAACAAAGGTTACCCAGCTTAGAAATGGCAAATCAAGGTTTCCAAGTCCAACAATATCTAATTTCAAACTAATTTTGCTATTGCTAAAATGCATTGCATTTGCAAAATATATTTTTAAGGACTGTGTTGTTTTGTTATGAACTCTATCCCTGTAAATCCTGTATTTGCTACAAAGGTAGGTGCCAAGTGGGGTAAAAGGACTTGCATATAAATCTAATTCCCTTGATATGTATGAGATGCTGAAGTGTAATATTCATTTATATAACGTTTATCATTCGCATACGAAGTTTCAGGCAATGAACTAGAGTTTCAGGCAATGAACAAGAAGATATGATTCCATCAGATCTTCTTGTTTCATTGTTATTGTTGCTACATAATAAAGATAATTTTAGTAAAAAAATTTAAAATTCTACTTGCACCAAGTATACCCAGTTTCTTATGTGTTAAACTAAAGTAACATGTCAAACAAGAGTTGAAGAAACAGATCCTTCATCAAGGATGGGTGCACTAAGCCAACACAGTATGTCAGCTTCCACTTTTTAAAATATCAGTTAGTAACCATCAGACTGAAGCTCTCATGTTAGGAAGCCATCGTCCACTATGTGCACAGAAACTATGGGCTTGGCGTATTCTCCTAGGTCCCGCTACCTGAAGTTTCTGGATCCAGGGACACTGTCCCCGTCAGGCATTTTGAGACTTGTTGACTGTCAAACGTACTTTGCCTCTAGCCTCATCATGCCAGGTTTCTCCCTGAGTCTTAAACTAAGCTAAAGCACAAAGAACCTCACTGATTCTATAGGTTACTACCAGCCCCCAGCCCTACCACCCCAAGTTTCTAAACTTCTCATGACTAGATCGCCCTCCTTTTAAATAAATAGTTGAGCAACTACACAACTTTGTTAGTTGTTCTCTGCCTCTCTCTCCAGAATAAACCACTTCTCAAAGGACCTGTGCTCACTCATGACTTCTGGTCAAACAACTGAAATAATTTAAAATATAGTAGGTTATATGGTTGTTTTCTAATACTGTCATGAGGGTGTTTATCCTGTTGTTTTATGTGGTTATTTCCCAATAAAGTCATGGAAGGGAGTATCATCTCCAAGTTCAGGCATTTCTGGTTTCAGCATGTCTCTCTGAGGTTAATTGTGATATTGTCTATGAGAGGGCAGTCACTGCCCACTGATTCTGCTCCTAGTTCTACAGAAAGTAGTTTTTCTATAGTTATTGATTACGATGGGGAAGAGGGGGGCAGGTTAGGATGTTTTCATAGCAAAGCCTGACATTTATGGCACGTTTCCTATCTTCCGGGCACTGAGTTAAACCCCTCCCATGAATTGTCTCATTTCACATCACAATGACCCTATAAAGCAGATACTATTATCATCCACATTTTATAGATAAAGAATCGAGGCTTAGTGAGGAAAACAATTTACTAAGAGGAGTCAGAATTTGGATCCAGGCTTTCTGGCTGCAGAGTATCCACTAACTCACCATGTCTTCATCCTTGGCTCACCATATTTCATGCTATCTTGATGCCTCCTGACCTCAGCAAATTGGCCCAGCAGTGAGCACCCCATGCAAAGGAAGACCAGGTCCCCACAGCCTGAAAGATCTGGCTCAAAAAGATGACCTGGACCAGTCCGCTTCTTACTCTTAGAAATTTGAACTAAGACACCACGAGTTTTCCAGGTAGCAATGAGACCTAGGGTTTAAAGTGTAAATTACAGATGAGGTCTATGTCGATAGGCTATCTGATACGCAAGTAAAGGGGAGACAGCTGGTAAGGAGCTAGGGAAGAAGCAGATGTGGAGGGTAATGAAGGTGGATGGAGATCCTTCAGCATAGGGGCTGTGTCTGCCTGTGCAGTCTCTGCAAAACCAGTCTCTGGAATTCCCATTCTTGTATTTCCATGTCTATAGGAAGCAGAATTTCTAAAATGGCCCCATAAAGATGTCCTTTCTAATCTTCAAGAACTGTGACTACAATGAGAAAATGTCAATTCACATGTCAAAAGGGACTTTGCAGATTTAATTAGGTTACTAATCAATTGAAGTTAAGATAGGGAGATCATTCTGGATCATCCAGATGGGTCCATTGTAATCACATGAGCCCTGAAAAGCAGAAAGCAAGGCAGAAGTCATCAGATTTGAAGTCTGAGAAGAGCTAGAAGCAAGACTGCCAGCTTGAAGGTAGAGGGGGCTTTGTGGAAAGCTTAGAAGGAAATGAATTCTGCCAATAACCACTGAGCTTGAAAGAAGACCCTGGACCCCAGATGAGAATCCACTGGCTAATAACTTGAGCATGAGACCCAGAGCACTCACTTGAGCCCGCCAGACCTGATTATCTTAATCATTAATTAAGATAATCATATGATAAGATAATCATATGAGGTAATAACTTTTATTGTTTTTGCTCATGCTAAGTTGTAGTCATTTGTTATGTAGCAGCAGAAAACAAATAGAACGTTCCTTTGTCCCTGTGTTCTTATGCATAAAATGAAGCATTGAGCCCACCAGATTATTGAGATAATTATATGGGATAATAACTATTTCGTTTTGTTGTTTTGCTAGGTGGTAAGTTGTGGTCATTCGTTATGTAGCAGTAGAAAACAAATACAATGTTGCTTTGTCTCTACGTTCCTATGTAATGAAATGAAGTGACCCATATACTACCTGCCAAAGGTGGATGAAGAAACAATTTAATGCAGACCTTACTAGAATGGCCAATCAGAGCCCCAGCTGGGGTGAGGAAAAGAGTAGGCATTAAAGGATAATATAGCTTATACATTATTCCAGCAGACCTAAAATAGAACATGAAAAAAATTCTAATGCTACCTTGCTCATTGATACCACTATTATCTTAGACTGCAGTGTTCCCTGGAGAACTCTTACCAGCCTGTGATACATGTGCATGTGCTCGCTGCTAAAGTCTAATAGTAAAAGAAGCAGGCATAGCTCAAGCTTCCTGTGGCGGGAGTGTAAAAAGCATATGCAGCCCTGAGAACCCCTGCAAGACCAGGGCACCTAGAGAATTGTGGCTGACCCTGCTCCACCTGAATCTTACATGGGCCTTTGACATCCACAAGTTACCGTGGCCTTCGGCGGAAGCTCTGTGTGCAGTTCCAGTCTTGACAAGTCTCTCTTGGTGGGGTTGTCAAAGAATAAAATGTTAACAAATTGAGTTTCAATGATCTAATTGGCTTTTATTAGCAATTCACAAATAGGCAACATTGTGTCTACAAAATAGAAAGGCGTTCAGATGAGCTGAGCAGAGGGTGTGGGCCTTATAGGCAGAGAAGGTAGAAAAAAGAACAAACAAGGAGGAAAAAGTAGGTAGTTTTTTTTTTTTTTATCAAAGTTCCTTTCCTTACAGGGTTAAAGCAGAGGAGAATTCCTTATGCTGATTGGAGCTGGCTGGGCCCCTTTGGATTGGTTGCTGGAAATCTCCTGTTTCCATGGAAATCTGACCCTTCTCTAAGTTCTGTTTGATGATGTGGTACCTAGCATGAGTGACTCCATCCTGGCTTCATCTGGTCTGTTGAGTTCAGTCTAAAACAATGTTCTTCCATAAATCTTATTTAATAGGATGAAGGGTCCAGATCTTGAGACCCCTCCTTGAGGGAGATGCATGGAAATCTGCAAGAAAGACTCAAAGAAGTATTTGTGGAGGGAGAGAAGAGGCTCTGTATTCAGGAGGAATTGGGGAAGTAGTACTCTCTGAAGGGACAAAACAAGTCCAGGGAAGTCAGTAAGGTCAAGTCTTCCACTTGTCACGTATCAATGGATGATGGAAGCTTCCCTCTAGCAAGGGAGAGGGCCCCAAACCTGGGTTACCCTGTAAGTATCAGCCCCCCTTCCTTATTGGAGCTGTACTCCTTGATTAAAGGATAATATAGTCTCTACATTATTCCAGGAGACCTAAAATAGAACATGATTTTAAGTCACTTGTGGTAGAAATACATGCAAGAAATAAAAAATTTTAAATTGTGGCCTAGAAAGCTAAAATAAAACATTTGAAAAATATTATTACTCCTTTACATATAACTCTTACGAGAGAGAGAGAGAGAGAGAGAGAGAGAGAGAGAACGAACTCGCTGTATATTCCTCTGGAATTTTCCAGAATTTCAGTTACCACTGCCCAAAGTCTCTTTCACATTTCATTAAAAGACTGAGTTAGCAAACCACTCAGCTCTTAGGAATCCAGTCAATCAAATGGGATCCTGTGCCTTCTTATCAGCAATATAAGATAATCAGTGACAATGACTTAGGATAGGGATACATAGCCCAGTTCCTGTAAATCGTGTTATAAATCCAGGTATTCTGTAAAAGTCCAATGGAAAGTTAACAAAACCTAAATTATCTGCATAAGACCTGGGTTTCCTTGGCTCACTCCAAAGGGGCCTTCACCTTCTTTGTAAAAGGAGGGTCTTCTACAGTGTTAAAACAAGACATTGTTTCCTTTTGGAGTAGCTATAGTCCTGGACCACAGTGCAGTAATTTGCTCAGTGGTTTGCTGGCATGTTGAGCTCAGGTGTGCACGCTCTCTCTGTCTCTGTCTCTCTATTTCAGATCTACTCTTGCTCTTGTTTTCTACCCTCACTAAAAGTCCTATTTTCTTGTTCTGCCAACAGCTTGTGTCATTATAAATTCTTATGTTACTCAGTTTATGGATCTCTTTTTAGAGTTAGTGTTAAGTAAGTATTTTGGTGATTCTTGATAGTGAGCTCACCTTTCAAGAATAGCTCCTTCTACCCTCCTCTGCCTCTGCTGCTATAGGCACCTGAAGGAAGCAAGGGGTGGAAGTAACTTATGAGATGTGTACTCTGCACTAATTTCCAGTGACTGTGGAACAGGCTATTCTTCTTAGCTGGGCTATTTCTGATTTTCCAAGATATCACTGGCCACCTGTCTCTACCTCCAGTTTCATTCCTATTTAAAGACAGTTGAGGGAAGGGGGGTGCACAAGGGCCAAGTACTCTGGTTGCTCCTATGTAGTTCCTAAATTTCCCCTATCACATGGCTCCAATTTCCATAATTTCTAGGGTTAGAGTACAGATGGAACCTGTCTTTTGTGGCTGAACTGTCCCTAATACTTCTGAATGCATTTTGTATTGCTATCACCAATTTGAAACAATCCTTTCTGATTTCAGACTTTCAGGGATTGCACAAAATTTTCTGGTTCCCCAGTGTGGCTAGAGATAGGCTTATTGGGGTTTATACATATTTGTACCCATCTGTAAGGAATGGAGCAAAAAAGGACAAAGGAAAGGCTGCTGCTTGAGCTTAGTCTACCATGTACTTCTTTTCTTGGTTTGAGTCTTTGGTGCTTACAAAAACAGAGGAAGAGACAGAATGAAAAACAAATTTCAGAGAAAAGTATGTGTTGTTTACTCTTGGGTATGAAGATTTAATCTTGGATATGAAGGTAAAAACATATAAAGGCTTGAATCAAAGAGTAGAATAAATGATCACCAGGGACATTCTGCCTCTGGAATTTTTTTTTGGGGGGGGAACAATAAAGAAAAATATTTCCTGAAACAGCAAAATATGTATTATGCTCCAAGGTACTATTGCCTATTTGTTCCAATTTTATGACTCTGATAAAATTGAAAATTTAAATCTTTTTAAAAAAAGCACTGATCACTATGCTGAAATATCAAGCACAGGATATCTGTAGTTCTGTGTAGCTAGATACACCATCTAAAGTCATTCAGCAAAAAATTGCAAAAGCCAAATGATCAAGTCCCAATCGTCTCTCTGTTTAATTGAAAAATAACCTTTTGAATGCCTGATGAAATGGAGGAACATAGAAGCTCTGCAGTTCTATGGAAGGAAAAACTGAAAATGTCTTATAGGAGAGGCCAGCAGCTGGTAGCATATGCTCTGAAAAATTTCTAAGCCAAATCACCTCTACTCTCTTCCTTTCATGGAACGTAAATGAAGATGACTATCTGGACCTGAATCCTGGCTCCTCTGGCTGCTAGCTTTGTGATCTTGGGTAGGATGTTTAACCTATCAATCAGATTCATCAATTATAAAAATGGGCATGATTACATCTGCCTCACAGGACTGTTGCAAAGATTGAGCAAGATAATCTGTGTAAATAAGCTAGCTCAGTCCCTAACATGATAAGTGTTTAAATGAATATTAGATTATTTTCTCTTAATTTGAGTAAATCTAACACTTCTGTTGAAAAAGAGCCTTGATTTTCACTACAAATATTGTTGCAGCCAACTTGTGTGGGTTGAGACAAGAGCTCAGATTAGCACTTCCATCAGACTTCCCGATTTCCCCCCAGAAAAAGTCAGATAAGAAATTTTAATTTTGTGAGACTCAGAAGTAGGGAGTTCTTCTTACTTCACAGGATTGTGCGAGTAGAACATCAAACTGTATGAAACACCTGGAATCATACAGCATTGCCACCTACTATGTGTGAGTGTGTGGGTGTATCCCATTGAAGAGATTATTGTCAGCCACACAACCATGAATATATTCTCCTAAATTGTATCTAGAATCATTATTGTTTTATATCTCATATTTAGATTGACAATCCACCTGAAATTGATTTTGTGTATGGTATGAGCAAGAGATGTGTATAATACTATTGATATTTATAAGATAAAACCAGCAAGGATGTTCAAGACCATGTAATTTTTCACTAGACTCTTCTTGATCCTTGGAAAACTCTCATGATCTTGCCCTTCTGAAATTACCAGGGCATGACCACACTCTGTCTGCCTGCCTTCCTGCAGCCTATATCAAGTCTTCTTTACTTTACATTTCAGGGCGGTTTCCTGTATAGGCAGACACATCAGCTAGCTAAAGAGATTACCTATCTGTCTTCCCAAAGCACCCATCATTCATAATAGATGGTCTTGGATAATCTCTAAAAGGTTAGGGTATGAGCTCTTCAGAGTGGGAAGAGCCACAGCACACCCTGAGCCCTCTTTCTAATCTTCTGTTCACAGAGGCTTGGCAGGGAAGGAGGATGGGTTGATGACTATGGACACTTCTCTCAAGGTCTAGGATCTGACCCTAGATGTTTGGTCTGGGATCCCTCTGTTTTCCCATGTATCAATTCCCAGGAATTGTGTCAAAGGTCAACCTCCCATCATGCTTAGGTGGTTGTGCAGAGGAGAAGGCAATAAAAATGGGGAACAGGCATCCCAACATCTATGATGTCCACTAGCGCCCCTGCAGTGCAGAGTCGTTGGTAACCAGGAGGGCATTGGCAGTTCAGTCTGACATTTGGGTCCACATCTCACAGGGGGTGCTCAGTCAGCCCTAAAAATTAAAAAAGTTCTCACAGCTGAGCAGCTAGAGATAACGTTCATTAAAAACAACTAAAGCAATCTCTATGTTGTCAAAGAGCTACGTGATACCTGGAAAAATAGCATTCTAGTGTTTCAGGGAGAAGAATAAAGCAAAACAGACATTAAAAGAGGAAAAAAAAGAGAAAGAACTCTTCTATCTCTAAAGACACAGCTTTTCTCAACTGTGAGAATGTGAATTACAGCCAACTTATAAAGCCCCTTAACATTAACAGGTTATATTAGAAAAGCTGATACAGCCTTATCTAAAAGGGAGCAAGAACAGCCCCATTACGACAGAAAAACAAAACAAAACACTTCAAAAGCACACATGGCCTGAGACAAAGAAAAAATAAGGTCTTTGCCCCAGAACTAAACCCATTATGCATTTTCCTGAGGAACTTGGCACTGGGTCCAAGTCGGATTTTCTTGTGCGTCGAAACAAGTAATGGGGAATTTCAGAGCTGTGGGTGGCCAGGATTTTTACCAAAAAGCAGGAGAACTTTGGAGCTAAAAAGCAAGAATAATGAAGAAACATGGATGGAAGTATAGGCGGGATTTAGGGGGGAACAGAGAAAGAGTTCTCAAAGTCTTTCCAGTTCCTGATTCCATCTCTCCTGAAGTCTGGCAGCTGTGCCTCCTGCCTGCCATGAGGGACAGTGTAGCTGGTTTCATAGTCACCTCTTTAATGAGCTGGCTGGAGTTGATGTCTCCTGCTTTCCACCAAGAATCCTGAGAACCACAGGGAGTTTTAGAAAATGGTCCAGTGAGTAGGGAAGCTGTTTTTTGGGCACAGGACTCTGAAAAAACACAACACAACATTGCACTGATAAAGCTCACTAAGTCCCAAGGTTGCTGAGCTGTTGCATGAAGCTCTTGGACATCAAGCTATGGCACCAGAGAAACAGATTGGAAGAATTTGGGTGATGCTTTTTCTGCAGAGGAGGGGGAGGTTATGCTTGAATTAGCCAGCAGCTATCACACTAAAGACAGTCATGTAACCTGGAGCCCTCAGGGCAGTCCTGGTTTAAAATATTCTGCTAACAACAGTCACAGTATTCCCTTAAGAATTAACTTATGATCACACTTAGGGTTACGCAGGTAAAACTGTTTCCCATATCCACTCTTTCCCGTGGTCTAATAATGAGAAGATTTTAATACATGTGTCACAGGGTCAAGAGCATAATTACTTTTCATCTGAATTTATAAATCCTCAACATTGCTAACATCAAGCAACATATGTTAATTCTATATAATATAAATAAATAAAAATTAAAAAGATTTATACATTTTTCTAACTATATGACCTTGAGGAAGTGACTTGAACTCCCTGGGTCTGTGTGTACTTTTCTGTGAAACAGATTTAACAGATCATATAATTATTGTGATGATTTTTTTTAAAAAAGTATCCTTATAAAGGTACTTATATGGATAAGTATAAATTACCATGTACTCTGGTACATGGTAAAGTAATGAATAAATGTCAGCTCTTATTATTACAAGAAGTACCAATTACTTCATACACAACTCTGGTCATTAGAGAGTCATCACGTTGGGTTGTCAAATAATCTCTCCTGTAATGCAGAAAATTCTAGTAGAAAACATCCAACATTACCTAATAGTCATTCAAGCCTTTTATGAAATAGTTTACAAAGTGAATTATTTCCTCCTGGTGGGTTTTAATGAAGAGAAGGAAGAGATTAGCCATACGACTCTTGAGAGAGGTACAGATTTGGAGGATTTACATGGGGTTGGACGGATATCACAATGATCCCTAATTTTCTATATTCACCAGGCAGATGAGCTGGTCTCCTCGGAGATAACTCAAAGCTTCACAGTCTTTGGAGCAGGTGTCTCCATATGAGGTACATGAGTTTTTTCTGCCATCTAGTGGTCACTGGTGATAAAGACAGCCATCTTTGTGGGAGCAAAGACGGTATGTCACCCCAATCCTAGCATAGGAGCCCCACTGGCTCCCAGCTATCTTCTTCAGTTTACACTTTCTAGATAGTGCAGCTAAAATCTCCTCTGACAAAGAAATAAGAACAAAGGTCTTGATATCCAGGAAGGCACAAGCCTTGATAGATTAGCAGTAGCTTAACCACTTATTCTCTGGGTGGCCTCAGGCCAAGTCACTTGCCTCTCCCAACCTGTTTTCTCATCTGTAAGATAAATCACTCCGGCTGGTCCCTGCTCACGCTAATATTCTGGTGTTCCAGAGTCCCTCTGATTTTAAATCTTTATTTGAATAAGCAGGTCTATACTTCCCTCATTAATAAAACTAAATCGGAGGGAAATTATAACATCTAGACAACGAATTTACTATCCCCCAGGACGACGCAATGATGATGTGGTTGAGTATAACGTTTCTGACATCATCTTCCTCCTGGGAAAGCTCTTTCTTTCCAATTGCCTTGTAGAGACTGTATGAATCATTAATTCTAAAGTCTGTAAGTAAAATGCAAATTAGCAATGAGCAAGTTGCTTATTTCTAATATTCAGATATTCTTTGATGAATGCTAGAAAAGCTTTAATCATCACATTAGTAATACACAGTAATTTATCTATTGGGACTTATTTAAGTGACAATTTTCCATTTTCCATGCCACACAGTGGCTTCAGTCATCCCAAACTCTTCTCTGGACGACTGCCATATACCCAATAGCATCCTACCTGCTTCTAAATGCTCTGCTTTCCTCTCGTCATTATTCCAGCAAGTAATCAATAGAGAATAATCTCTTTTATTCATCTTTTTAATTGGCAAATAAAAATTGTATATATGGTATATGATATATTTTGATTTATGTATATACATTGTAAAATGGCTAAATCCAGCTAATTAACATGTGCATTACCTCACATAGTTACCTTTTTTGTGGTGAGAACACTTAAAATCCATTCTCTTAGCAATTTCCAAGTATGCAATATATTATACCCAACAACTCCACTGGCTTCTCTCCATCATTTCGGTCTAAACCTGCACATCATGCCATTCTAAGCTTTCTTTGGTCGGGCTACTTGAGGGACGGACATTTATTTATTGCTTCCTTGGAAACCCACCACCATCAGCTGCAGTGCCCTGAATTTACTTTGTAAAATTGTTCTTTGCTGTGGCTTGAGTGATGTGGGCCCCATTTCTGAGCGCAGGTTGAATGAATGATGTTTATTGCCTTAGGGCCACTCTAAATGACCCTTTCCCTGGCCATAGGGACTGGCTCTGGGTGGACGTGTATCCAAAATGAGTCAATGGAATTTCCACTGGGACATCTGAGAAATAGATTCTCTCCCATCTCTTCTGGACCTCAACGGGACAAATGTAACCCCAGAAGCTGCTAGAGCCATCTTGGAACCAGGGGGGAGAAACTGCTAGAAAATGAAGTCAACACCAAGGAAGAAGGTCAAGGAATAAAGAAAGACACTGAATCTTGGTCACATCATTGGAGCCCTGGATCAGCTGTCCTCTAAGTCTTGTCCTTCCCTTCTCTTCTATAAGCCAATAAAGTTCCTTTGTGGTTAAAGGCAGTTTTAATTGGGTTTTCTGGGCTTGTGTGGGCCCCAAGCAAACTTTCTGTATATTTCCCATCACTCCTCCTAGATGCATTTCTTGCAATTTTACCAGACTAAAGGAGAATGCTCAGGCACAAGGGACGTGTGGGTGAAGACCCAAAAGTGCTCATCCAGGTTCTAAATGTCCTGACTTCATCATCAATAACTAAACCTGAGTGTGGGGTTGAAGGCAGAGGCCAGCATGAGCCCAAAGTAAGGGACTTCAATCACTGTGGGACTAACTGCTGGTGACATCAACTAAGAGAAGAAACAAGTTCTTGGGAAGGAGATGATGTAAAGTTTGTAACAGTTTGCATTTGAGGAGAATCACCCTACTGAGCTGCGAAAGTTGGTGACTCATCTGCCACCCCCAGAAAACTGGCATCTTCTTGGGGGTGTGGACTGTAGGTTCTTAATCTTCAATCTTCCTCCAAGAGGATCCCAAGGAATATGTGTTCAATTAATGAAGAAATACAATAAATGAAAGCTAAGTTATCCCCAAATAATCAGAGAACAACTAAGTCCCAGTCTTCCTCTATGGGCCGGATGATTAAGTTTGTCAAAAGTTCAGAAATGTTCTGAGATGCCTGCTGGTAGGAATGAGAGGTCTGTCAGTAGTAGAGGCAGCACTGAATCTGTACTTGGAATATCTAGTTGGAAGAAGATGGGTAGGGCATTCTAAGCTGGGGAAAGGGCTTGAGCAAAGGGGCGCTTGTCCCCCTCCATCTGACTGGGGAGTACCATAGTAGGGTGCAAAATTACATCATTGTTACAGATAACTGGGGAGAGGGCAAGAGTGATGCTATCGCTATAATGGATGCTACTTCACCTGATAGCCAATGACCCATCCCAGTGGCCTGAGAATCAGAGGGTGTCAGGAAGGGACTGTGCTTGCAGAAAAAGGTCACAGGCAATTAAGCAAAAACAGGACTCTAAACCACAACTTTCTACCTCCTTCAGTGGAATCAGGAGACCATTAAGTGTGCCTCTATTGAAACCCAAGGAACAGGAAATGATGGTGATGATGTTTTGTGCTGCTTTTTTCTGATGACATTCAAGATGGGGAGAAGGGAGAGGGACTTAGGGCCACTCTGATAAATAAACCTAGAAGTCGATTGCATGGTTTTGTTGTCTTTACCTCCAGAGGAATTTTCCGGGAGAAAAGTTATAAGGAAATTATCTATTTAAAGAGGAAAAGTCTAATACCCATAATTGTTTAAAATTTAGAGAGGAAAAAAAAATCTTCAAAAGGAAAGCATTACTTCTAAGCCAGTTGTTCCATATGCATTTTAAAAAGAAAATATGAGACAACCTAAAGCAGCTCTCTGTCAGCTATTGGGGATTTACATGAGAATGATCAAAAGGGCCCTCTTCTCCCTCTCTGGGATGTATAAACTCTTATCAGTGTCTTCGTAAAAGGCTTTCTGAGTAGGCAGTTACTCCTCTATCAAAACTGTTTACACTTGCAGGCAATATAACTCTCATGGCTGGTTTTATGAATTTCTCAGCCGTCTGAAAGGAAGTACTTTGAAACATTAGAAAACCCATTCAAATCTTATTTAGCTGGCAGCAGGTGACTTGGAAATGATTTTGTGCTCCTTCTTCTTTTCTAATTCTTTGAAGACTGATGATGCTGACTGGCTTCATTACCTCCACAGGCAAAGCGATCTGGAATCAGAAGACCTGTGGAGACAACAGGCTCTCCCCCGTCACCATTGTGCAATGCACACTTTCTGACTCTCGGGTGACCAGATTGGATTTATCCAAAAAAATGATGAGATGTTTGTGGCCTTGCATTCTGGAAAATTGCTCATGTTTTTGTATTTTAATATGAACACCATAAGGGAGAGTAGAAATGAGGTGGAATGGTAGATGAGGCGTGGAATAGGGCGTCATGAAATCTCAGACACAAATTCAAGTTCAACTTGGCTAAATAACCTTTCTAAGCTGCTATGAACTTGGTATCTGAAATAGGAGAGTTGTGTCCATCCCAAAGGGGTGTTCTGGGAATTAAATGAGATAATAGATATCAAACATCCCTTATACATGGTGCATAATATTGGTTAAGTAAATTGTTATTGTTGGTGTTAGTTGTATTAATATTACTGTACTTTAAATATTCATCCAGTGGAAGAAAACATTTAAGTGGGACAGTTAATTCCTAATTATACATGATGATGACAAAGGGTTATGGTAGGAATTAAAGTCATAAATAAGCAACATTGTTCAAACATTATTGAAAACTAACATTATCCAATGGAGGATATTTTTATTTTATTATTTAAAGCTATTATATACTCATTTTCAAATATTTTTTGGCATATAAAAGACTGTATTTAACTGTGGGAGGCCAAGGCAGGAGGATTGCTTGAGCTCAGGAGTTCGAGACCAGCCTGAGCAAGAGCAAGACCCCATCTGTACTAAACATAGAAAGAAATTAGCCAGATAACTAAAAATAGAAAAAAGTAGCTGGGCATGGTGGCATGTGCCTGTAGTCCCAGCTACTTGAGAGGCTGAGGCAGCAGGATCGCTTGAGCCCAGGAGTTTGAGGTTGCTGTGAGCTAGGCTGATGCCATGGCACTCTAGCCTGGGCAACAGAGTAAAAGTCTGTCTCAAAAAAAAAAAAAAAAAAAGACTGTACTTAGTTAAGTAAACAACTTGATGAGTTAGAGGATAAAAATATACCTGTGAAACCATCACCACCATCAAGCCCATAAACATATCCATCACCTCCTAAAGTTTCCTACTGTCCCCTTTATTATTATTTTGTGTGTGTTAAGAACACAACATGAGACCAACTCTTTTCACAAATTGTAAGTATACAGTGCAATATTGTTAGCTATAGGCATTATTCTGTATGGTGAATCACCAGGACTTACCTTGCATAACTGACACTTCGTACTCTTTTGCCATTTCTCCCTTCCCGCAACCTGTTCTACTCTGTGCTTCTCTGAGTTTGACAATTTTAGATTCCGTGTGGAAGTGAGATCATACAGTATGTGTCTTGCTGTGTCTGGCTTATTTTGCTTAACATAATACCCTCCAGGTCCAACCATGTTGTCACAAATGGCAGGATTTTATTCTTTTTTAAGGCTGAATCATAGTGTATCATATGCATACACCACATTTTTTAATTCATTCATATGTCAATAGATATTTAGATTGTTTCTATATCTTGGCTATTGTGAATAATGCTCCAATGAACATGAGAGTGTAGATACCACTTAGAGATCCTGATTTCAATGTCTTGGGATATATCCCTAGAAGCAGGCTCGTTGGATATGGTAGTTTTATATTTAAGTTTTTGAAGAATCTCCATACTGTTTTCCATGCTGCCTGTACCAATTTATATTCCCACCAAGAAAACATACAAGAGTTTCCTTTTCTCCATATTCTTAACAACACTTAATCTTTTGAGATTTTGATAATAGTCATCCTAACAGGTATGAGGTGTAACATCTCATTGTGGTTTTGATTTGCATTTCCCTGATGATTAGTGATGTTGAGTGCTTTATTTTTTTTTATTATTTATTTAGGATATTATGGGGGTTATCTGTCTTCATCTGTTTTATACTGCTGTAAAGGAAATACCTGAGGCTGGGTAATTTATAAAGAAAAGAGGTTTATTTGACTTCTGCACAAGGCTGTACAAGAAACACTATGCCAACATTTGGTGAGGGCTTCAGAGAGTTTCCAGTCAAGGTGGAAGGCAAAGGGGGAAGCAGATGTGTCATGTGGTGAGAAAAAGGAGCAAGAGAGAGGAGAGGGTGTCCACGGTCTTTGAAGCAACCAGTTCTTATGTGAAATAATAGAGCAAGAACTCACTTGTTACCATGGAGGGACACCAAGCCATTCATGAAGTATCTGCCCCCATGACCCAAACACCTCCCACTCAGCTCCACCTCCAACATTGGAGATCAAGGTTCAACATGAGATTTAGGGGAAACAAACATCCAAACATCATTACATCTTGGCCATGTGTTTATTTTCTTTGGGGAAATGTCTGTTTAGGTCCTTTGCCCACTTTTTAGTCAGATTATTTGGTTTTTGCTGTTTGAGTTGTATGAGTCCTTTATATATTTCAGATATTAACCCTTCTCATTTTCAAATATTTAAATGATACAATTGTATAAAGTGGGAAGTGAAAGTCTCTTATACTTTTCTAACTTCTTGTTCTGAGACATGATGATTATCCTTACAAATTTGTTTTTGTGTACATATAAAAATAGTTTTAGAACAAAGTAATAGATTTTCACTCAGCAATAAGTCTTGATCTTAAGGGGATGATAGACCATTTTATCTCAAGGGCCTTATCTATGGTGTGGAGTCCATTGGGAACTTTATATTTTTGGTCCAGTTTCTTACACAGTAGCAAATTAGGCTTTCAGATTATTCTAGCAGAGGGAGATGTGAGTTTTCCACTATAAAATAATGTATAAAAACATCAGTATTTCCTGTAGAACTTCACTAGTAGTGACTTTTGTCAAAGGATGGTTTCAAAAAGTTAAAAACATGGCTCACATATAACCCTAAAATTAAGACACACAAAGATTCTTTTGTGTGTCTTAATTTTAGGGTTAAGTTCCAAGTAGAACTCAAAAAACAGAAGTTTAAATAGTCATCCAAAGGAATGCAGAAATGAATTTGTTAATAAATACAAAACTGGTTAATGCTCTAAGGTGCCACAAGTTCAGAGTTCAGATCAGACAGAAAACTAAAACTTAACATATAAAATTATAGTATAAGTGCTCCCATCAAATAATCAAGAGCAAAATCAAACAGAGATGCAGTCTCTTAAATGATTAAATAATCCTTGGGTGAGATGTTTAACAATGACCTGGTTTGACTTTGAAAAGACATGATCTCATCTTTTGCTTTATTTCTAAATTTTGAATATTAGTTTTTAATACTTATTCAAATTTGTTGTTGCTTGTTATGATCATGGCATATTCCTAGGTATTTTATTTTCTTTGTAGCAGTTGTGAATGGAATTGAGTTGTTGATTTGACTCTGAACTTGACTGTTATTGGTGAATAGAAATGCTACTGATTTGTGTACATTGGTTTTGTAACCTAATACTTTGCTGAATTTATTTATCAATTCCAGGAGTCTCTTCATGGAATAGTTGGGGTTTTCTAGATGTAAGATCATATCATCTGCAAAAAGTGATAGTCTGACCTCCTCTTTCCTGATTTGGATACACTTAACTTCTTTCTTTTGCCTGACTGCTCTGGCTTGGACTTCCAGCACTATGTTGAATAGAAGTGATAACAGCGAACAGCCTTGTCTTGTTACAATTCTTAGTGGGAATGCTTTCAACTTTTCCCCATTCAGTATGGTGCTAGCTGTGGGTTTGTCACATATTGCTTTTATAATTTTGAGATACCTTCCTTCTGTGCCTACTTTGTTGAGGTTTCTTATCTTGAAAGGGTGCAGAATTTGGTCAAATACTTTTTCTGCGTCTATTGAGATGATCATATGATCTTTGTTTTTGCTTCTGTTTATGTCATGAATCATATTTATTGATTTACATATGTTGAACCATCCTTTGCATCACTAGGATGATTCCCACTCAGGTTTCTCTGAAATATAGCAATAAAATAAAACATTATTAACCTATTTAAAAGTGTATAATACCCTACAACTTGCATCATACTTAATTGTGAAAGACTGAATGGTTTCCTCTTAAGATAGGCAAGAAGGTAAAGATTTCTGCTTTAATTCCTTCTATTCATCATTTTAAGAAAATTTCTAGTCAGTATATAAAGCAATTGAAAAGAATAAAAGTGATTGAAAAGGAAGAAGGAAAACTATCCTTAGTCACAGATGACATAATCTTGAGTGTAAAAATTCTTAAGCAATCAAAAGCTACAGTAACAGATAAGTAAATTTAGCCAGGTGATGGTACAAGAACAGTGTACAATATTTATGTGCATTTCTAAATGACAGGAACAGTAATTCCAAAGTGAAATTAAAAATCAATACCTATTTCAACAGCATAAAAATAAAAAATAGTTAAGGACAAATTTAACAAAATGTGTGCAACATTCATAACACTGTAAATACTAAACATCAGAGAAATTTAAAATCATCTAATAAATGGAGATATGTAAAATGTTCATGGATTTGAAGACCCGATATTTGTGTGACTTTTCCTTAAAGTCATCTCTATATTCAAATCCATTCCAATCAAAATCCCAACATTTTTGTAGATATTGACAGTTTCTAAAATACATATGCAGTTGGATTTACATCCAGTGAAAATAACCAAGATCACTTTGAAAAATAACAAATATAAAAGAATTACGTTACAAAATTTCAATTATTTTCTAAAGCTACAAGTATGGTATTACCATGAGAATAGATGTATAGATAAAGGAACAAAATGTCCAGAAACAAACTACCTATGTAGAGTCAGTTGATTTTCAACTAGTAGGACAGGGTAATACTATGGAGAAATTGATCTTTTTAAAAAATGATATCACAGTGAGTTAGATCATTTGTAAAATAATTAACTTTGATTCTGTCCCCAGACCACACACAAAAATTAACTTAAAATAGATCATAGACCAAACATAAAAGTTGATGCAGCACAACTTCTGGAGAGAAACCGAGTTAGACAATTTTTACAATCTTGGCATAGGCAAAGAATTCCTAGACTGGATGAAAAAAACATGAAGGGTTTTGTATTTTTTTTAAAACTTTCATTTAAATAAAAGAAAATACTTCTGCTCTTCAAAAGACACAGAGAAAAATAAGCTAGACTAAGAGAAATTATTGAATATTTTATGCCATAAAGATGAAAAACAACTGATTATTCTTCTTTGAAATACTTAAAGGATTAATTTTTGTCAGCATTTAATTTTTAACAGCCTAAAGAATTTGTGGTAATAGTGGTAGTAGTAACTTAAAATAGAAGGATCAGTTTTTTGCTAATGAAAATCTCAGAACCACCTTAACTGGCTGCTTTTTTTCGTGCAAATATCACTATAAACTGTCTACCAAAAAACAATATTTTTATGCTATTTGGATGTTATTACTATTGAGATACTAGAGAAAATATAAGGCTTATGTGATTAAAATTTTTTCCAATCTTATAAAGTATGCTCCCTTTTGCTTAAATTCCTCCAATTAAATTGCACTTAAATGCTTCTAATTAAATTGTGTCTACAGATACTATAAAGGAAAAATATTATCTTATTATTAAATTAGTTTTACATTATTCAATTAAATTACTATTAATAAATTCTTCCAATGAAACCCTAGCCATCTCCCTCTCTATTGCATTTCCATGGATACCAACTCCCTAGCTACCCTGGTTCATGGGCGGCCCGACAGCTCTCACTTCCTCCACACTGGAGCACATCAGAACCAGAACTCTGAGATGAAAAAGCCTCACCTTCTTCTCTAGTTCCAACACCATCCCATCGCCCATAGCTCCTGACCCTACAGTTCCTACTGATTATATGTGCCCTTGTTTGAACCTGAAAGGTTTGTTGATGAGGTCCATTTCTACAATAAAAACACTGAGGAAGGTGAAGATCTCCTGCCCAGTTTCCCAAACACTCCACGTGTTGCAAATGGCTCTTTCCCTCCCTTCCCTATCATGACGGTCATGTGTGAATTACATCTGCCCACCTTCTCTATTTCCTGTGCACAAATTCTGAAGCAATATTCTGTGGGTACCTCTTGATTACATCGCTAATGAGCTTGAAGCCCCTCTGCAGGCTCTCCATGACCTGATGGCTGGGCATAGTGACCTACTGACAACCTAGGCCTGTGGGAAACAGAGTGACCCCTCAGCACAGGAGCCTGTCTCACTGGCCTTTTGCTAGTCAGGGACCTGGCCCGGGGCATTGCAACAGAGGAGATTTGACAAATACAGGCCACAAGAAACAGACAGCACTCTTAGTCAATGCCTGCTCCCTAGAGTGGAAGTAGACACAATGGCCGCTGTGAAATGTGACTGGTCTATGTGAGGCAGAAACCATTCTACAGAGATGGCATAAATGAGGCAGCCCATAGTTATGTGTATGTGTTTTTTAACAGCTTTAATGAGTCATAATCAAAGTGTAAAATTTTAGGTTTTTGCAAACATACACACCTATAAAAGTATTACCTGATCAAGACGACAAATACATCCTTTACCCCAAAAGTTTCCTCATGCCCTGCCTACCCTTCCCGGCCCCCATCTCCAGGAAAACATTACTGCTCACTGCCACTATCTATTAGTTTGCATTTCCTAGAATTTTATATAGATGAAATAACACAGCAGTAATTTTAAGCATCTACATACACTAAGGTATAATTTGCATGATAAAAAATTCAGTGATTTTAGTAAATGCGTACATTGTGCAGTCATCACCATATCCACATTTAGAGTATTTTCCAGCGTGGCAGAAAGTTCCTTGATGCCTATTTATGACTTCCCAGACCTAGGCAAAAACTGTCCCCAGTCTCTCTATATAATTAACTGTTCTAGACCTCTCACATAAATAACATCATGCAATATGTAGTCTTTCAGGTCTGGCTTCTGTCAATTACCATAATGTTTTTAAGGTTCATCCATGTTGGAGCATGTATCCCTTCCCATTAATTGTGAAAGAAAATACCATTTTATAGGATACCACATTTTATCCATTCATGTAGCTTACTACATAATGACCATCCAAGGTATCAGGTCTTAATCTTTGTTCAACGTCATCTTATTTGGGTGACAGGGCTTTGCAGATATAGTTAATTTACGGATATTAGGATGAAGGGACTACCCTGAATCACCCAGGTGGGCTGTAAGTGCCATCACAGGTGTCCTTAGAAGAGTGAAGCAGAGACTTGACTCCCCACAGCAACATGGATCAATCTCAGGGATAATATTGAGTGGTAAACCAGAAGCACAGAGGAGAAAGTGATATGAAGAGAAAGGTGCAGAGTAAAGTAATGGGATAAATTTCTATTAAGCCACAAAAATTATAGCAATGTTACAGCAACCACAGGAAACCAATATAATTCGCCAATTGAGTAACATTTGGAATGTTTCCAGATTTGGGCTAGCTATTATGAATAATGTTGTTATGAACATTCACATACATGTTTTTTGGGGGGACATATGTTTTCATTAATCATGGATAGATACTTAGGAGTAGAATTGTCAGGCCATATGGTAAATCTATGTTTAACATGTCAAGAAGCCATTAGTCTGTTTTCCAAAGTGGCTGTGCAATTTACATTCCCACCAGCAAAGTGTGGACGTTCCTGGTTCTGTCTAGATCATCATCAACATTTGGTATTTTCTTTCTGTTTGACTATGGTCACTTTGGTGGGTGTGAAGTAGTTTCTTATTGTGAAGTTCCCTAATTATTAATGATGTTGAATACCTTTTCATGGGTACGTAAGTCATTTGCATATATTCTTTAGTGAAATGTCCATTTAAATTTTTACTCTTTGTTAGACTATTTTTCTTCTTCTTGAGTTGTGTGTGTATGTGTGATTTTTAAGGAGACTTCATTTTTAAGAGAAGTTTTAGGTTCAGAGCAAAATTGAGCAGAAGGTACAGCTATTTTCCATAAACTCCTGTCCTAGACTTAAAGAGCCTCTTCTCCCATCAACAATAGCACCCACCAAAGTGGTACAATTTTTACAATTAATGAACCTACATTTTTTTTTTTTTGAGACAGAGTCTCACTTTATTGCCCAGGCTAGAGTGAGTGCCGTGGCGTCAGCCTAGCTCACAGCAACCTCAAACTCCTGGGCTCAAGCAATCCTGCTGCCTCAGCCTCCCAAGTAGCTGGGACTACAGGCATGTGCCACCATGCCCGGCTAATTTTTTCTATATATATTTTAGTTGGCCAATTAATTTCTTTCTATTTCTAGTAGAGATGGGGTCTCGCTCTTGCTCAGGCTGGTCTCGAACTCCTGAGCTCAAACGATCCGCCCACCTCGGCCTCCCAGAGAGCTAGGATTACAGGCTTGAGCCACCGAGCCCGGCCATAATGAACCTACATTAACACATCATTATCACTCAAAGTCCATAGTTTACATTGGGGTTCACCCTTGGTGTTGCACATTCTATGAGTTTTGACAAATGTATAATGACATGTATCCATCATTATAGTATCACACAGAGTAGTTATAGTGCCCTAAAAATTCTCTGTGCTCTACCTATTCATTCCTCCCTCCCCACTAAGTCCTAAGAACCACTGATCCTTAACTGTCTACTTAATTTTGCCTTTACCCAAGTGTCACATAGTTCAAATTATACAGTAGATAGCCTTTTCAGATTGGCTTCTTTCACTTCGTAATATGCATTTTAAGTTTCCTTCATGTATTTCCATAGCTTGACAACATTTAGTATTCTAATCTAAGAATATCAAGTGCCCCTTATTGAATTAGATATTCTTTAGATATAATTAGATATTCTTTAGACATAATTAGATATTCTTTAATTTTCCTTAGCAGTATTTATAGTTTTCACTGTATAAGTCTTTCTCTTCTTATTTTTTAAACTGCCAAGGACTTTATTTTCTCAATATAACTACTTTGCCATTGCCACACCTTATACAATTAACAATAATTCCTTAAGGTCATATAATACCTAGTCTATATTCAAATTTCTCAAAGTTAAAGATTATTTGTATAAATCAGAATCCTAACAAGGTATGCACATTTGGCATACTTCTTAAGTCTCTTATATTCCTTAACAATCTCTCCTCCCATTTTTTTTATTAAAAAAAATGTATTTCTATGTACTTTTTTATTTTGTTATGATATTATTTCTGGATTTCATTTTCAGATTCTTCATTGACATTACATAAAAATAAATTGATATTTGCACATTGATCCTATAATCTATAACCTTGCTGAATTTATTTTTTACTTCTAGTGATTTTTGCTATTCTTTTTGTCATTGTTGTTTTGGGTTTGGGGAGTTTGAGAAGCTTTTTGCAGATATTTTAAGATTCACTGCATACAGGGTTGTTATCTATGAACGGAGAATTTAACATCTTTCTTTCTAAACTGGATGCTTTTAGTTTGTCGCCTGATGGCACTGGCTAAAACAGGTAGTACAATGTCGAATAGAATTAGCAAAAACAAAGACTTTTGTCATTTTCCCAATCATAGTGGGAAACATTCAGTCTTTTACCATTGTGTGCAATGTAAGGTGAAGGTATTTTTGTAGAGGTCCTTTATTTCATATTCATTTAAATATATTTTCACTTGTTATAGAATTATAGGTTGACTACATTTTTTTCTTTCACTATTTTAACAATGTTTCTCCATTGTCTTTTTACTCACATAATTACTGTTGAGAAATTTGCTACAATCCTTATCTTTGTTCTGTATGCAAAATATGGCTTTTGGCCCTGGAAGCTTTTAAAATTGTATTGTTATCACTGGTCTTGAACGATTTAATTATGATATATCTTTGTGTAGTTTTCTCCATGTGTCTTTGTTGGGGGTTTGTTGAGCTTGTATCTGTAATGCTATAGTTTCTAACAAATTTGTAAAATGTTTTACTATTATTCATTTAAATAGATTGTTCTTCTGCACCTTCAGGGGATTCCAATTATACATATTTTATAGCCCTTTAAGTGATCTCAGGCTTATTGATAATATATGTCTTTTAAAAACTATGAACTTTACATTGGATAGGTTCTGTCATGGTTTTCAAGTTTACGAATATTTTCTACTGCAGTGACTAATCTGTTAATCCCACCCAAAGAATGTTTCATCCCAGATACTATAGTATCCATCCTTAAAATTTTGAAATTTTTCATAGCTTTCATAAATTTACTTGTCTTTTAGGACATATAAAATGCAGTTAAAATAATTTAATGCCATTATCTACTAATTTGAACATCTGTATCAGTTCTGGGTTTGATTTAATTTTCTCTTCAGTATGAGGCATATTTTATCTCACACACACACACACACACACACACACACACATGCATTGATCAGGACTCTGCTAAATCCTTGGGGTATACTCTCTGCAAAACCATGAAGTTCTCTGTGCAAATCTCTCCTTCAGGCTACTCTGTCCAATTTTAGCTACTTTGGTCTTTCTGTATGCTCACCTCTGTCTCCTGGCTCATGGAGTCCAGCAGGCTCTGCCTGAGTTTCCTTTCTATGGTTAGTGGCCTGAATATGCTCTCAATGCCAAAAGCTAAAGTGATCATAGGCTTTGCATCACTTACTTCCCATCTGAGAGAGATCAATGTTCTTTGTTGCCTTATGTTCAATAACTTAAAAATCATTGATTCATATATTCTGTCTGGTTTGGGGGTTATTTCAGACAGGAGGGTATAATTGGTCCCTGTTATACCATCTTTGCTGGAAGCATGGATCCTTCACTGAATTGTTTTTAAGTGTAACTGAAAAAATTATGCCTTATGCATGGTACAATTATATTTTCTGTTTGCAATCCTTAATAAAAAGATACATTAACATGAAAGCTAGAATAAGCACTTTTGTTTAATTCTGAATTCCAACTGAACTAGTTTTCCAGTATTTTCCAGCCTCACCCACACTAATTTTGGCCATATTCCTGCCTGAATTTATTGTATTTGAGGTATTTATCATTTGAGTGCCTAGATAACCTGGTAAAAAATGGTCTTCACTGCATATGACAAGATAGGCTGCAATTAATGCAACATGTCTTCTACAAAACACAGAAAAACACTTATATTGATAATATTTGTTTACTTATTAATTTCAGATTTTCATTTTATATTTAATATTTTCATGGGGAAGTGCCATGGACACATTTGTAAGAATTTGCATAATGCCTCTGTGCACTCAGTGACAAAAGTTATGTGGAACCAATGATGGATGTTCTTTGAGTCTGTAATGGATTGTTTTATGATCTGATTTGTGGAAGATCTGAGAGATCAGTGATGTAAAATTTAGGTGATAGTCCTGGAGACTTATGTGTTCAGATAAGGATGTCAGTGTAGAGTTTGATGTATGGCTTATTGAGTGAGGTATTGGGAGGTATCTATAGTCAGTGATGGAAAATCTTTGGAGTAGATAATGGCGGGTGTTTATTGAGTACATTATAGGGATTTTGTGTTAATTATGGGGTGTATGATTAATTATTGTAGGGTCAATGATAAGTGTCTGTGGGTTCAGTGGTGGGAGTCTGTGGATCTCTAAGGAGGAGCTGAGGAATGAGTGACAGAGGACCATGGTATTAGAAATGTGTTTTTTCTGGAGGCAGTAATTATGTTCTCTAGTTGTGATATCTAGAAGACAAGTGGTATCCCTGTGTATGATCTGGGATGTCTAAGCTGAGGATATGTAGTCTTACACGTCAGTTACATGTGGTTATGACGAGAGCTTGTGAGTTTATTGATACGTAGTCTCTAAAGTTAGGGATAAGGTCTGTGGGGTCAGTAATGGGAGGTGACAGTCAGTCAGTTATGAGGGTACTGTGGGGTCAGTGATGGAAAGTCCATACTCTTAGGAAGGGGGTCTGTGGAATCTCTGATGCTGGATCTTTGGGTCAGTGACGATGTATCTGTGGCTTTAAGGATAGGGGTCTGTCGTATTGGTAGTGTATTGTTTTTGAACTTTTTGTCACCACCTGGACAAGTATTAGATGCAAGCTTTGAGCAGAGAACAGGCAAAAACTTAACTGATGTAAATACCATAAAATGAGACCAATTCCCTGAGGGTGACTCAGCTGTAAGATGTCAACTGTCACCATACCCAGAATGCTTCAGTCCAGAAGGGTTTGAGGGAGGAAATCTGTGCTCCACGCCATAAACTAAAACAGATGATGTGATTTAAAATGCAGAAACACTAAAAGAATAATTAAAACATAACTGCCAGCAACCATAATACTTAGTAAAATAACTAGTTGTAGGATTAACCTTCAAAAATCAATACACATATAAACCGATAGAACTTACACTGGAGCATTCTCCATTTACAATCACTAAATAAACAAGTAAATAGGTAAAATGCTTAGGTATAAATGTATCAGTAATGGTCCAAAACCAAGGTACAATTTTACTTTATTGATATTCTTAGGAAAACTGCAATATCTGGTTTTAATCATGGGAAATATCAGACAAACTGAAATTGAAGGAATATTGCATAAAATAACTGACAGAACTTTTCAAAAGTGTGAAGGGAATGAAATGAAAAGAATAACTGAAGACTTGTTTCTTAGTAAAAACGTCTAAAGAGACATGATAACTAAATACAAGGTGTGATTACTCATTGGATACTGAGATAGATACATAAAGAGAAGGGAAGAGAGGAGGGAAGGGAGATATTGGGAGGGAGGAAACGAGGGTGAAAGTAGGGAGGGAGGAAGAGACTCCAGCCAGAAAGCCATTATTGGGGTAAAAAAAATAAAAAGTCAGCAATACATTAAGTGAACTTATTGAATCAATGGGAAATGTCTTGCCCCTAGAAGAAAATATCCTCATTTTTAGGAGATACATGAATTTAGAGGTAAAATATTTTGCAGTTTGAAATTTTTCTTCAAATTTGTGGAGCATAAAATATGCATACAATTTTTGATGAGCTAAAAAATATTACATCATTCAAATAAGAATTTCTAAAATATATATAATAAACCATAAAGAGTTTCCATAGACACAAAATTAAACTTGAATGAGTGGAAAGATATAATAGCATGTCTGAGGTTGTCCAGATTTAGGCTCTAAGATGAAGATTAAGGTTCTCATTATTCATGAAGGATGTAATACAGATAAAACCAGCAAGAGAACTGAAGCAGGACAAGGAAGGAAACCATGCCAGTGGGCAGTTTGAGGCCAAAATGCCATGATAGCAGTCTTCAGGAGGCGCTAGTGTCCAGGTTTTGTCTGAGAGTCATCTGAGCAAGGGACTGGTTTTGTGTACTCCCTCACCTGAATTTCACTGGCAAATGGTCTTCCCAAAGGTAGGATTACACATACTGCTCTTCTGGCTTTCCATGTAGGTCATGTAATTCATAGCAATGAGGCTCCATTTGCCTGAAGGTAGAATTTTCATGAAGATGGAGTATGTCTAGTAGAGCTCTGATTTTCTAGATTGTTGGATAAGAAGAAAAAATACACACACACACACACACACACACACACACACACAATCTCCATGTTTCCTAAGTAAATATATACATTGAATGTAATTCTACCCCATGGTGGTCAGAATATTGCCCCATAGAGATGACTACATCCTTATCCTTGGAACCTATAAATACGTTCCTGTTACATGACAAGGAACAATTACTGTTGTGGGTGCAATTAAGTTTGCTAATCAGCTGATTAAAGAAATTATCCTCCATTATCTGAGTTGAGCCAATGTAATTACCAAAAGCTTCTAAATGAGGTAAAACAAGGCAGAAGACTCAGTGTCCCATGACGTGAGGTGAGAAAGACGTGAGTAACCATTGGTGGCTTTGAAGATGGTACTATGAAGTCAGTGATTTGGGTTCTCTACTAATACCAACAGGGTCTGTAATGATACACTTTATGTTGTGTCAGTAATATAGACAGCACTTGGCCAGGGATGGGGACTCTGAGGGCTCCATGAAGGGCACATCATTACTGTCTAAAAAAATGAATCACAGTTTACGGATCTATACAGGACCCAGTTGTCATCCTGAAATAGGCCCCCTGGTAAAGCCAAAGAGATTAATTCCAGCCAGCCATCACTGACCCTGAGGGGCCAAATGAGTGCAAATTATATCCCATCAAAGTTTGGGATGTAAGGTGTCTTACATGAGGAAAGTAATCTTCACCAATCAAGAATGAAGATTCTATCTTACCCATTAGAAAGTATAGATTTACTCAGAATAAGAAATATATTTATAAGTAAAGATTAAAAATTATTATAAAGTCAACATCCATTCATGGTTTCTAAAAATGTCATAAACCTAGTAATGAAAGGGAACTTTCTCAGCTTTAAAAAAGGCATCTTCAAAGCCTATTGATAACTTTTGTTTTTAAAGAAGATGTGGTAAATGTATTCCTGCAAAATCATTTCACTAATTCAGCCAAAAACAATGTAAAAATATAAATATAAAACAAATATGAGAACTTGGAGAGGTTGAAAAAAAGAAATTGCTGTGGCTAGAGTCCTTAAAACTCAAGAAATGGCTTAGTGGTTACTTCCATTTTCTTCTTCCACCTCCCTCCCACCAACCCACTACTAAATAAACTGGCTTGGACACTAAAGAAACTCACAACCAGGAAAAGGCAATGCATGCAAACAAAAAGCCTCAAGAAAAGCTTGCTCTCTCTAGAAAAAAGAATAGGAAAGTGTCAAGAGATCAAAGAGAAGACTTTTGCAAGTGCACGTCCTACTCAAATGATCACCATAAAAAAAAAATTATGCTACCCTTCTTCCCTACCAGGTGTTATGACCAACACTGGAACTGTGGACAGATCCCTAAATTGCATCCCAACTATAGTCACAAGGAGATACATCACCTGTTCTCCACTGACTTAGTGTCTCCTAAGACTATGGTCAAGCTTTGACCTCTATTGCTTCCTTGCCTCTGCAGTTGGTGGGTAACCTTGAGACTATGGACAGAGCCTGAATTTCATCCTAGACGGCATATTAATGAAGTGACAAGTGGCCATTGCGATAGTTACTTTTACATGTCAACTTGGCTAGGCTACAGTGCCCAATGTTTGATCAAATACCAGTTTAGATTTTGATGTGAAGGTACTTTTTTGGATGTGATTAGCATTTAAAT